>CAAKHD010000332.1:2411-16862 GCA_901007705.1 Fistularia tabacaria
GTTGGTGGACCATATCGAAGGCCATGTTGGTTTCTTTCAGCTAAGTGATAAACCAGAAGGTCCTGGTGGTCTCCTCCATTGAACCAGACCAGGAAGTCCTACTTTTGTGCTTCAACAATGTGTGTGTGTGTGTGTGTGTGTGTGTGTGTGTGTGTGTGTGTGTGTGTGTGTGTGTGTGTGTGTTTAATCCGCGCAGGGGGCGGCGCTGATCCGCATGCTGGCCAACGTGATGGGACGGCGGCTGTTCCAGAAGGGACTCAACGTAAGTGAACGTTTTGAGAGAAGACACGGGTTTGTATATCAGAGGGCAGCAGGTCCACCTCCATCCCAATGTATGTGTGTGTGCGTCTGTGTGTGTGTGTGTGTTTGTGTGTGTCTGTGTGTGTGCGTTTAATCCGTCCCTGTGAGACGGTGGACACAATGGGATTTGGCTCCGTGGCTCGACGGGAAGTTTTTAAACTTTTTAAGTTTTGTAAACTAAGAAACTATTTATATTTATCCTCGTTTCCAGAAATGCGACGATTTTCTTGTTCTTTTTTTTTTTTTCTTGCTGCTTGAACGTTTAATCTAGTTTCAAGCCCCATAATCTGGATTAAATCATTCCAGACTTTCTTTAACTTTGAATATTCGCAGATTCTGATGGTTCTGCTGGAGGTCCACTGCTTCCTGTCTAGACAGGAAGTGTAGGATTATTCACGAATTAATCCAAGCAACAAATTTGAAAAATCCTGTAATCCTAAATTTCATCCCATCAAATTTATGTTTGGATTATAGTCTCGCTTTCATTTTTTTTTCAATTTTTAATCAATTTAGTGGAAGGGAAGGGCTTCCCCAAAGGAGAGGAGGAAGGGGGTGGATGATCAGTCACTCAATTAATCCATCAGTCCAACGATCACAGTGAATTACACAGTAATAACACCAATTTCATGAGGCTGAAAGAATCTGTAGATGCTTATTACACTCTAATACACGTGTAATAAGCAGGTTCACTGACGGGACAAAGTTTCATCACTATTTATATCCTAAGGCAGGAAACTGGCGGGGGGATTGAAAAAAAATAAAATAAGATAATGGTAGAATAATCAAATATTGAACAGGGAAGCGTGCGGAAGGCGGCCGGAGATGAAATCAGAAGGTGAGGCGTTAAAATCCACCGACCATAATAAAGACGAATAAAGTCAAATTAAAAAGAGCGAAGGGTCGTATTAAAAATAAATCAAGAATTTGGAATCATGATAAAGTAATGAGGGAGGAGGTGAAGGAAATAAAACCGGGGAAGAGGAGCTGAATTATTCATCGGGGAGGGATCGGAAGTTGCACGAGTCAAAATATTACAAGTGCAAAGGAGGGAAACGTGACAGAAAATACGTGTTCGTTGGGGGTCAAAGGTCGGTGCCGGTGTCGGAGTCGGGCCGCGTTCCATCCACGTTATCCCACCTCTCGACGACGGCGTCTCGGAAATACCACACGCACTAGCTTGCTCATGCTGGCTAGCTTCATATGCTATTCCTGATATCTGCAAGACAACGGTAAGACTAGCCAGATAGATGCTAAGATCCGCTAAAGCTGCTCGATGGTCAGATTCGAGGGTCACGTTAGCTTTTCCTTCATGTTTTCACCGGAATTTCTGCTTTTTGTGCAAAAACATGATCACATTACAGGCAGCTAGCTAATGTAATTTGAGCGAGCTGTGGTTGTATTTGTGGGCTAATATAGCAGGCTGCTATGGGTCATTCAGTGACATATTTTCAGCAATGGCTTCAGATGTAGCTGCATTCCATGTTCCGTTTGCATTTTAGTATGGTTAGCTTTGTTGTCGCTAAATGTTGACGCCACAGTTCCTCTTGCGGATTGATTTGTATCACATCAACAACATTGACGTATTAGAAAGCCCGGATACGGGAGGGGCAAGCAAACCTTGGAACAACAAATATGGAGCCACCATTTTGGGGACCGTATTGGTGGACGTCGTCTGCGTACGGGTCGACTTTTTTTCACCGAAGTTCTGCTCGGTTCAAGTGCCCGAGACGACCTTTTTTAGAGAACCCGCTGACCCCCTGTCAGTTTTTCGGCGCCTGCGATCGCCTGGCTCGGGAACGGGAACGGGAAGTTTTCGGTGCCCGGGAGGGGTGGCGGCGGCGGCGGCGGCGGCAGCAGCTGGGCCACTCGACGGAGGGTCAGGAATTAAAAGTTGGGCTCGTTTCCCGCGAGGTCGGAAGTCGTATCGGCGCCAGATGTGCCTGCAGACTCCCCCCTGCTTCCCCCCTGTTTCCCCCTCCACCCGCCAGCTGTTTACAACCGATTTCCTCCAATGAACTCTAATTGCTTGTTATCAGTAAGCTTAGAGGCGGGCGCTCGTGTCGGGCCGGTTGGCGCGCGGCGTTTCCGCGGTATCGCCTGTGTTATCTCGCCGCCGTGGAGAAGCTCCCGCCCGCCTCGTCGACCTCCGGCGGCGCGAGGACGGAGAAACTTCCACCGCCGAGCAGATTATAGCAGGGATTATCTTGTACCGCCTTCGCTCCTTCGGGCGAGCTCCTCACTCCTCGCTCTCGATGCGACCTTCCAGAGCTCGTCTGAATCCGTCACAGGGTGGAGCTCGAACCTTCCTCATCTTTATTTGTTCCGGTCCGTCTTTCTTTTCCTTCAGAAAATCACAACAATTTGAACGTTTTATTATTTCTCTCTCATTCAGCGGTCATATTTAACCTCGCTCCTTCCTTTCATTTCCAGCCGAACAGGAAACAGGAAGTTGACCACGTGGGTTTTAGCCAAACACCCGTGCCCGTCCGCTGATGTCTGAAATCAAAATGGCCGCCTCCTCCATGTCCAAGGAGGGTCGTTTTTGTCGTCGGGGTTCGCCATTCAATCGCGGGTTCCGACTCACCGTCGTGCTGCTGTGTTTCAGGATTACCTGCTGAGTCACATGTACGGCACCGCCGCCCGCAACGACCTGTGGAGGAAGCTGTCGCAGGTAAAGCTCCGCCCCCTCCACCACGCCGATTTTCTTCCAAACACTTGATAACATTTTGAGACGTTGAGACTTTTTCCGTCAGAAATTTGGCCAATTTCAGGCCAAATTTTTGAAATATTCTCACAAATTCCTGAAAAAAATTTTTTTATTTCTTGTTTTTATGAATGACTCTGAAGTCATGCTGGTTTCATGCATTTTTGGGTCGTTTCTTATTCTTCAGTTATTCAGTTTATTTTCTTTTTTTTTTCACCTCCTGTTAATTTTCAAAAAAACATTTTAAACAGGAAAATTCTGGACTCTTAAATGAATTTTAACGTCTGGTCTTTTTATTCAGTTCTTCTTTTCACTTCCCGCCGTCACAAACTAAAATGTTTACACTTTATTTTTCTTCCTGGAAGTCCAGGCCGTCGCCACGGAGACAGAAACCTCCGCGTTGGTTTTTCACCTGCCAAATGTCAATTATTTTGAGGGGCGCTCGTAAGGGCTGCTCCGACGAGGGCGGCCTGGTCGCCATGGTGACACAGCATGACTGACGGCCGTCGGGGGGAGATCCGTCATCGTTAGCGCCGTTCTGCACTGATTACGTCTCGGCCAATCAGGCCCCTTGATGAGCTGGCACGGCGGCGCCGGGTTTATTTTTGGCGGGAGCTAACGATCCCGCTGATTATTGATGGGCAATTAGTCGGATGACGGCTGACTATTATGGGCTGCGTTTGTCCAGGCGATGCAGTCGGAGGGGCGGGACATTGACATCGGCACCATGATGGACGGATGGACCCTGCAGATGGGCTACCCGGTGGTCACGCTCAGCAAGAACCAATCAGAGCAGCTCCCCACCAGTTACGTCATCGTCACCCAGGAGCACTTCCTGTACGGACAGGAAGCGCGGAACAACAGGTCAGCCTTCTTTATTGATCGACAGCGGGAGTTTGATGAGTCGCAAGCCTGAACCCCGACTCCTTCCGAATCCCGACTCCTTCCGAATATCGACTCCTCTTGAATCCCGACTCTTCTAGAATCCCGACTCCTCTTGAACCCGAATTCTCCAAAATCCCGACTCTTCTAGAATCCCGACTCTTCTTGAACCCCAAAACTCCCTTTCAAATCCCGACTCGTACTGAATCTCTACTCTTCCTGAACCCCAACCCTGACTCCTTTTAACCCCGAATTTAAAATCCCGACTCTTCTTGAATCCCGACTCCCTTCCGAACCCCGACTCCTTCTGAATCCCGACTCCTCCCAAACCCTGACTCCTCCTGAACCCGAGTCCCCCGAAGCTGTGAACCCGGATTCCTCCTGAACCCCAAATCCCAACCCAGACTCCCCCCGGACCCTGACCCCTCCTGAACCCTGAATCCTCCTGAACTTCAAGAACCCCGACTCCCTTGCAAACCCCGACTTCTCACGAATCCCAACTCTCCTTGAACCCCGACTCCTCTTCACCCCAAGTCCTCCGAAACCCTCAACCCGAAGTCGCTTTTGAACCCCGACTCCTCAGAAATCCCGACTCTTCTTGAACCCCGACTCCCCCTGAATCCCGAGTCCTCCTGAACCCTGACTTTTTCTGGTTCCACCGGACCTCCACCCGCTCCTCCTGAACCCTGAACTCCAACTGCTTCTGCTGTCTTGGTCCTCCTGACCTCCTCCTCCAAAAAAGCCAAACTGGTCAAACTGTATTTTCTCTTGAAAGGGCACTTCTGTTGTGTCGCTCCTCCTCCTCCTCTGCATCTTTCATATTCCATCCATTTTTCATTCCCTCCATCTTTTATTCACCTCCTCCTGGAGGTTTTTCTCTCCACTGTTTTATCGACCCATTTTCTGTCCCATCAATTCTTCATCTCCTCCTCCTCCTCCACCTGTGGTTTCTCCTCTGGCCCGCCGGATCCATGTGTGTGTGTGTGTGTGTGTGTGTGTCCTCCACCTTCACCCCAACTTCACCTCCATCCTCACCTTCACCTCAAACCTCACGATCACCTCCATCTTCACCTCCACCTTCATGTCCACCCGGACCTCCTCCTTCACTTATTCCTCCACTCTCAGCTCCGCCTCTAGCTCTGCCTCTAGCTCCGCCTCTCGCTCCGCCTCCAGCCCCGCCTCCAGCCCCGCCTGCCTCGAAAGTCGTCGTCTTTTTATTTCGGTACAATCAAACAGCCGGAGAGAGGGGCTTTTTTATGGAGGAGGAGGGGAAAGAGGAGGAGGGGGAGGAGTTGGAAGGGGGGAAGGAGAAGAAAGAGGTGGAGGAAGAGGAGGAGAAGAGGAGGATGATCAGGAGGAGTTTCAAGGGGAGAAGGAAGAGGAGGAATAGGAGGTAGAGGAAGGAGGAGGAGCAGTAAGAGGAGATGGAGGAAAAGGACGAACAGTAGGAAGGGGAGGAAGAGGAGAAGAAGAAGAAAGAGGGGGAGGAAGATGAGGAGGAGGAGGAGGAAATGAAGGAGGAAGAAGAGGAGATAGAAGAGGAGGAGGAATAGGAAGGGAACGACGAGGAGGAGGAGAAGGAGGAGGAGGAGGAAGAGGTGGAGTTCGAAGCGGAGAAGGGAGAGGAGGAGGAGGAAGGAGTGGTGGAGGAGGAGGAAGAGGAGGAAGGAGTGGTGGAGGAGGAGGAAGAGGAGGAGAAGTAGAAGAAGGAGGAGGGGAAAAAGAAGGAAGAAGAAGAGGAGGAGAAGAAGGTTGAGCAAGAGGAAGAGGAGGAAGAGGAGGAAGATAAAAAGGAGAAGGGAGAGGAGGTGATTCTGCGTGGCTGTTACCCCGGAGGCGGAGCTTTCTTCTCCCAATCTGCCTCCCCGACACGAACACACACACACACACACACACACACACACACACACACACACCGCTAAAATAAAGCGCTGAGGCGACGAAGGAAACACAGACTTCCCTCCTTTCACAATAAAAGCTGCCATCACAGTCTTCGTCCCGTCGACATCGACCGGATGTAAACACTGGCGGCTCGCTAGCGTCCCCTGGTGGCCGCTCGACGCATAGCTTGGTTTGTCTTGAGTTCACTTCCTGTTTTGAAGACGAGAAAGTACCGGAAAACACTTCCTGTTTCCTGTTGATGTTCCTCACACTTTGACCTGTCAGTGTGCTACGCTAGCACCGCTAGCAGAGCTTCCAGCTTCTCCATCTTCAGTCCGCAAACAGTCAGAAGGTTCATTGAGGGCTAACAGTATGGCTGGGGGATTGACTGCCAACCCGTCCAGGTTAAGCCCCGCCTCCCGACCCTGGTGACAGGAGCGGGGATTAGCCCCGCCCCCTGATTCACCCTGGAGACGGAAGTCGATTGCGCGGAAAACACAATCATAATCCCGGGATTTTCAAAAACAAAATTCCGCGTCCAGGAAGTAACGTGACAAGAGGAGAAGAAGAAGAAGAAGAACACCTGGGACAAGAAACTCTCTGAGACTCCGCCTCCCTGCTGAGACTCCGCCTCCCCGCGGAGACTCCGCCTCCCTGCTGGGATCCTGACATCCCCCGCTGGTTGCCATTTTATATTTCCTACCCTTTTATTTTTTTCCTCATCCGTCCTCAACCCAGACACCCTTATCCCGAGCAGCGGGGGGAAGCACACACACACACACACACACACACACACACACACACACACACACACACACACACACACACACGCAGGAGTCTTACACCGACACAAAGATGGTGAATTATTTACCTTCTCCAGACTTATTTAATTAGGGAGGAAAAGGAGAAACCAGGAGCCTTCAGAGAATTTTACACACAAACACGCACACAGACACACACACACACACACACACACACATACAAGCAAATGCATGCTTGCATGCTTGCACATACACACATGTGTATAAGGGTGCTACCGCGGAGTGGGGACCGCCGTGCTCTACGTACCAAGTAAGGACTTTTCCCATTAATCGCTGTGTAAACAGCGGGATGGTCACATACACACACACACACACACACATACACACAAATACCCACACACACGCACACAAACACAAGTATACACACTCACACGCACACATGGACAGTATAGTTTTTTCTTAGTATTTGATCAAAATGTTGTTTACCTTTATGTGTGTGTTTTCTCAGTCTGTGTGTGTGTGTGTGTGTGTGTTTGTGTGTGTATGTGTGTGTGTGTGTGTGTGTGTGCTTGCATGCGTATGTATGTGTGTGTGTGTGTCTCATCGGGATTCTGTCCTGTCAATCACGTTGATATAAATATCAGATTAAATATGAAGTTGCCAGGCATTAGGTATTGATCTGCCGTTGCCTGCAGCAAACTTCTCTGTGGTTGATTGTATTACAATGACCCCTGGTGCTCTCACACACACACACACACACACACACACATACACACACACACACACATACACACACACACACAGGGCTGTGAGTCTGTAAAATCTGCTTTCAATATCGTCTGAATGAATTGAATGAAAAGGAGTTGAACATGAACAGACAACTCTACCTATGTGTGTGTGTGTGTGTGTGTGTGGATGTGTGTGTGTGTGTGTGTGTGTGTGTGTGTGTGTGTGTGTGTGTGTGTGTGTGTGTGTGTGTGTGTGTGTGTGTGTGTGTGTGTGTGTGTGTGTGTGTGTGTGTGTGTGTGTGTGTTTGTGTGTGTGTGTGTGTGGGTATGTGTGCGTGTGTGATGCACAAACCCTTGTTATCAGCCCAGAACAGTGAGTTCTAGGATGGACAAATAAGTTTATTTCTGTTATGTAAATTTTAATCTACTTCCTTCATTTCAAATCCTTTCTCCTTCATTTCATTCATGTTTATTTCATTTTCACTTTCAAGGTAATTTCTCATTAACTTTCAACCAACCTTGCACATTTTCAACATTTCAATTTGTTTCTTAATAATTTTAATGTAAATGAAAATATTCTCACATTAGTTCTTAAATAAATGTCCTTGTCCTTTTTTTAAAACTTTTTTAAGATTATTAAAGCGTTTTTTTCACCAGGAGGAGGGGCTGTCATGTGCTCAGAGGGATGGGGGGGCGGAGCCAAACCCCACTGATATTGGGACAGGGGCGGAGCTTAGCCTAGATGGGTTGCCTATCAATCACAGGGTTGCCCGCCAATCACAGGGTTTGCTGTCAATCACAGGGACACCTGTCAATCACAGGGACACCTGTCAATCACAGGATCACCTGTTAATCACAGGATCACCTGTCAATCACAGGATCACCTGTCAATCACAGGGTCGCCTGTCAATCATCCAACCATTCACCCTCTCATTCACACTTATTGACAATTTTGGCTTCAATGAACCTGTTGACTGTTTTGGGACTGTGGGAAAGGATGGAGAACCTGGAGAGAACCCTGGCAGGAGAACATGAAGAGAACCCAGGCCTGGAGAACATGGAGACTCCACACAAGGAGAATCCAGTGAAATCTGGTTAGCAACTTGGACTATTTAACCCTAGGTAGAGTTGGAACTGGTGTTTTTGGACTTCTGGAGGACAATGGAGAACCTGGAGAGAAGCCATGCAGACATGAGGAGAACACGGAGAAGTGAGGAACGTGTGAGGAACATCCGATATTTCCAGTTGGTTCCTGTTCGGTGGGGGGTTGAACATCGACAGGAACAGGAATCTTACCGAGGAGAAGGTCCATCCTGAAGGTTCTCGGGTTCTTCTCCAACCTCTTGGCGCTGCCCAATGATCTCTCTCCCTCTCTCCAGCTTACAGTGGCAGGTGCCGCTGACCGTCGCCCTTGGCAACGCATCAGCCATCACCACGGAGACGCTGATCTGGATCAACAACAAGACAGGTGAGCCCCGTCCCAGTTCCGGCAGATGATTGACCACGTTGTTGTCGCCGCCATTTCTTCCCGGTACTTCCTGTTTCCCCGCCTCAGAAACCCACCTGATTGGTCAGATGGGCGACTCCACCTGGCTGCTGGGCAACATCAACCAAACCGGCTACTTCCGGGTCAACTACGACCTCCACAACTGGAAGCTCCTCATCCAGCAGCTCCACGCCAACCCCGGAGTACTGCACTGTTATTAGTAGTAGTAGTTGTTTTGGTAGCAGTATTACTAATAGCAGAAGTACTTTTAGTAGTTTTGTGGTCTTAATTAATCCTCATCATTTTCATGAGTTCGTTATTATGACTTGTCGTAGTAGTAGTATTTAAAATAGCTGTATTTATGAATATTTTTGTGAGAAGTAGTATCTATTTGGCTTTTTTCTTCTTCTAAATGTATTGGATATTTTTTAATATTTATGAATAATTGTGTTATTGCAGATTTCCGAAGCAGTGGTGGTGGTGGTTTTACTATTAGCATTAGTAGCAGTCTTAATATATCATTTATTTTTATTATGGTTATTATTAGTGGTAGTTTTATTATTATTATGATGAGTAGCAGTGTTTCAACATAATTTCTTGTCATTGTTACGATCATTATTATTAGTCGTAGGAGTAGTTTTAGTAATGACTATTATAAATTAGCTTTCGTACCGCACTTTGCTAGCTCAGCTCTGATTGGTCAGACCTTGACCTGCGGTCTGTTTGATTGACAGGTCATTCTCCTGTTTCTATTTTTAGATCATCTCCGTGGGCAACCGAGCGGGGCTGATCGACGACGCCTTCAACCTGGCCAGGTAAGCCCCGCACCCGTTCTGGAGTCATGCAGATGCTTTGACCCCGCCCCCAGACCCTCAACCCGCCAATCAGACCCATCGGGTCCCCGTTTTGGCTTTGAATGTGTTCTAATTAGCTGTCAATCAAACGGGGGGCTTGAGGGGCGGATGTATGGAGACGAAGGAGAAGTTGAAGAAGAAGATTAGACTGTACTAACCGTTAGCTTAGCATCGTAAACAACAATGACTCTGTCAAACGGAGCCAGGGATTAGCCCACAGCAACTGTTAATGTAGCACTGAAAACAATGACAGCGCTGTCAGACAGGGCCAGGGAATAGACTGCATCGACCATTAGCCTGGCGTCGAAAATGGCAACACCTCTGTCGGACAAAGCCAGGGATTAGATCACACAGATTGTTAGCTTGGCCTTTAAAATTCAACAACGCTATCAGAGGAAGCCAGGGATAAGATTGTACTGACCGTTAGCTTAGCATCGAAAACAACAATAACACTATCAGACAGAGCCGGGCAAAAGACTGCACCGACCTTTAGTTCAGAATCGAATACAAGAGCATCCCTGTCAGACAGAGCTGGGGATTAGACCTTACCGACTGTTAGCTTAGCATCGACATGGATGCAGACCGCAAAAAGAAAGGTCAGCGATGGAAGCGGAAACAAACAGGCCGAACTTTGAGGGAAATCTCTAAAGCTGACCGCTGTTAGAATTGACATTTAACATTTATTTGGAAATCTTTCAGCAACGTCCCGTTCACTCACTCCAGGAAAACTGAAAGGCGAGGAACCATTTCCTGTCTGGAGCGCTCATTTCCTGTTTTTTGCTTTTAACACAATGTCTGAATCATGGGTAGTGACAATTTAAATAACATTTTATAAATATAATCACCTCAGGGATGAGACGCTCCATCTGCGGTTTTCGCTTCCTCGTGCAGATCAGCTGATCGTTCCCTCGCCCCTTTAATCCCAGAACTAATTCTCTTATTTCACTCGCGCCATTTTTTCTCCAGCGAGCAGTTCAATCGGCCGCGGCCTGAGCAATGTGTTAACTGTGTGTGTGTGTGTGTGTGTGTGTGTGTGTGTGTGTGTGTGTGTGTGTGTGTGTGTGTGTGTGTGTGTCTGCAGCTAGTTTAGCAGTAATAAATGTTCTCTGACTGCGAGCTAAAGCAGTGATGGATGTTACTCTCCCGTGTGTATATGTGTGTGTGTGTGTGTGTGTGTGTGTGTGTGTGTGTGTGTGTGTGTGTGTGTGTGTGTGTGTGTGTGTGTGTGTGCACGTGCACTTGTACGTGCGCGCATACCTGCCTGTGACCGCAGCGGTCCTCGTTAGCCCTCTTCTCGGCGCTGCTAATGGCTAATGACCAAACAATTAGGTGCTCCTGCAGCATGTTAACGAGTTAATGAGCTTGTTACGGCATCAAGTGGTCGGACGAGGGGATGGAGGGATGGAGGGATGGAGGGAGAGAAAGAGAGAGAGGGAGAGGGAGTGTTGCGTTCAGGGACTCCCGTGTTTCATTAGTACAAGTTCCCATTTCAACGTATAGAAATTCAAATGAGCTATTCCGATGTTCAGATTGCAACTTGTCTTTTTAAGTAGATCTGGGGGTTTCTGAGGCCATCTGGAGAGCGGCGCGGATGGTTGGGCGTCTCTCCGTGATTGGCGGGTCAAATTTAAGCCCCGCCCCCCCTGGCCCCGCTGGGAGCTTTGATTGGTTCGGGCTCTCAGCTCCGTTAGAACTCGGGAGGGTTTGGGAGCCTGCTGTTGTGATTGGCGGTTTTGGGCAAAACGGGGACGCTAACCTTGTTAGCCTGTTAGCCGTTAGCCCTGACTCGTCCCACCGCCCCGTCCGAGGCCCTTTTACGATTTCTGATGAAAAATATCCGTCTGCTAAAAATAGTTGACACGCCGTTCTATGGTGACCCAACTGATAGATGGGCGCTGCGGCGCCCAAATCGTGCTAAAAGGCTAATTAGCGTGAAGGAAAGTTGACGGCGGCTCGGCAAACAGGAGAGGCCTTCACAGGAAGCCTCCGCGGTGGTTATTTTTGATAACCGCCGGCCTGGAATCGCTGATTTCTCTGTGAGCGATGCATTCAAGGACCCGCCCGTCACTGGTTAGGTGACCTTGTGCTTGACTGGCACATTAAGTCCTTTCCTGTTTTCTCCCTCTTTCTTTTTTAAATCTCTTTTTTCTGAAAGATAATTTTCTTTCTCAAATGTTTTCTGTTAAATTCTGGGTTAATTTTTAAAAACAGGGAGGTTCTTCTCTCGGGGTCCAGGCAGGAAACCAGGATCTTCAAGGTTCAGTCTGTTTCAAGCCAAGTAGGACAGGGTCTGGGGGGCCAATCACAGCTGTCTCTGGGGCAGGAGGCGGGGCTTAACCTGGACCAGTCAGCTGTCAATCACAGGGCCACATGTAGAGACCTCCACACGTTCACTCTCGTTCACGTCGTTGGTCTTCAATGAACCTACTGATGGAGAACCTGGAGAACCCAGGGAGAACATGGAGAGCTGAGGCAGGAGAATATGGAGAACATGGAGAACCCAGGATGGAGAACATGGAGAACCCAGGAAGGACATTGAGAGAATCCAGGAGGGAGAACATGGAGAACCAAAGCAGGAGAACACGGAGAACCAAAGCAGAAGAACATGGAGAACCCGAGCGGGATTACATGGAGAACCCAGGAAGGAGAACATGGAGAACTGGATGTTCTTTAAAAGTCCTTCAAAATTCCTTCAGAGACTTTCAGGAAAAAAGAAGGGAGGTTAAGGATCACTGCGCTGCAATCACACACACTCACACACACACACACACACACACACACACACACACACACACACACACAGACACACACTTACACACCACCCGCCCACCGCCATGTTCCGTGACATTGGGGACGTGATCGGTGAAGCCCACAGGTTGGGAGGGTAGATAAAACCTCCTAATCCAACATGGCAGCTGGCGGCGGCGGCGGCGGCGGGCGCCTCGGACACGGAAGATTCGTGGCGAAACACGTTGACATTAAAAAAAAAAAAAACAATGTAAACTCGGCGGCGGCTGGATGCTGTTGCCATGGCGACCCATCTCTCTCTCTCCCCCTCTCTCTCTCCGTCTCTACGCGACGATGTGAACAGGAAGTCTCCGCCGGCTGCTGGGATTAAGCTAACGCCCCGGCGCCAGGTGCATGATGGGAACACCGGTGGAGGCGCCGGCGCCGGCCCGGGGTCGGGGAGGAGGCAGATTATGGAAATTAGATTTTTTTTTTCTTTCCAAGCAGCGCGGAGGGTTCTCTTATCTGCGGCTGATTAACTGCCGGCGCCGGGTTTCCATCTCCACCGCTCGAGAAAATAGAAAAAGAGTCGTCGAAGAAGAAGCGAGTTCAAAGTTCACCCTCCTGGACGGTTGATTGACGGGAACGTTCTCCACCACCGGAACCCATGGAAGCCCCTCCGCCGCCGTCTCTGCGTTGAAATGAGTTGTGGGCGGAGCTGAAGGTCTCCGACGGTAACGGACCGCCCCCCCAACAAACATCATAAATGTTAATGTATTCACGCAGCGGCGGCAGGGGCGGCAGCGGCAGCAGCAGCGGCGGCGGCTCATGAATATGGCCGCCGCCGCCGGCGAATCGTTCCAGTGGCATTTGGAAAACGAGTTTGCAGCTTGTTCATACCTTCACCAAGGACAACCAAGAACCGGGGGAGGTTCTCCAGTACCGTCCGGTTCTCTCCGGTTCTATCTGGTGCTATCCAGTTCTTTCTGATTGTGTTCGGTTTTCTCTGGTTCTGTCCAGTTCTCTCCGGTTCTATTTGGTTCTGTCCGGTTCACTTTCTTTCTCTGTTTCTATCTAGTTCTATCTCGTTCTATCTGGTTCTGTCCAGTTCTGTCCAGTGCTATCTGTTTGTGTCTGGTTCTATCTAGTTTTCTGTGGTTCTGTCCATTTCTATCTGGTTCTGTCCGGTCCGATCTGGTTCTGTCCAATTCGATCTGGTTCTACCTGGTTAAATCCAGTTCTGTCTGGTTTTGTCCAGTTCCCCCTGTTTCTGAACCTCGCTCAAACATCCCGGACATCGGACTGTCAGAACACTTCCGGTTACGGAGATGGAACATTTAGAACCCCGACCCGGAGAACATCATCTGACTCCTGGCAACCCCTGGAACCCAAGAGTTGTAGAACCAGGGTTCTCCGGTCAGAACACGGCCCTTGGAGAACCCGGGCCTCTCCAGTATGTGGAACCCCCAGAACATCGGACTCTGTACACGTAGCATAGCATTCCCCGTCTGCCGTTCACCGTGCTGATTCGTCCTTTTTTTAGTTGCTCTCCCTAAACATCTGATCCCGCCCCCTCCAGGGCAGGATACCTCCCCCAGGGCGTTCCCTTGCAGCTGATTGGCTACCTGCCGGAGGAGTCGGCCTTCCTGCCGTGGCACGCCGCCAGCTGCTCGCTCTACCAGCTGGACAAGCTGCTGGACCGCACCGAAGAGTACAGCCTCTTCAGTGTAAAAACCCCGCCGTCAATCAAGTTGGGTGTGTGGGGGCGGGGCTCAGAGCTCATCAATGTGTGTGTCTGTGTGTGTGTGTGCGTGTGTGTGTGTGTGTGTGTGTGTGTGTGTGTGTGTGTCCTCAGGACTACGTGTTGAAGCAGGTGGCATCGCGGTACCATCAGATGGGCTGGCCCGCCAGCCTCCCCAACCACGAGGGCAACATCCTGCAGGCGTCCTACCAGACTGAGTACGTCGCACAGACACACACACACACACACACACACACACACACACACACACACACACACACACACACACACACACACACACACACACACATCGGAGTATTAATCAAAAAATCGTGCAGCGCTCTCTATCTGCTGTGACGCTCCTGGCAGCTCACGCGCGTTTCCTCT
>CAAKHD010000334.1:2532-45248 GCA_901007705.1 Fistularia tabacaria
GCTCTTCCGATCTCTAAGATGAATAAACTGCAGGCACCTGATGCAATTAATTACCAGATTTAATTAGTTTTTTTTCATAAATGACATCTGTTAATGACTAAAATCATTTAGTTGACCAACAAAAAAGACTATTCATACTCAGTGATGTTTTCAGAATTTATTAAACATTTATTTGGAGTACTTTACTTTAAATAGGAAGATAGTTTTATCTATTTCAAGATTTGCCTCTGAATACACCAAAGCAGAAAGTAACAACATACTACTGAAAATAAAATCAATACACATGTGGAATTTATGTCTTGTTCCCGAAGTTAAGTTATCCATTAAACTGTATTACATTTTACTAGATAACTATTACATGATATCACACCTGGTCATCACTGCTGTGTAAGAATATGAATGAAAAATGAAAAATCAATTTATCACTTGCTTTTCAATTCCTAGCATGAAGACACACTTGGTTGTGAGTAAATACCCAGAGCGATGGTGGGTAAGACTATGTGACGACGTATCACCCACGCAGTCTAACACCACTGATCCACTGAATGTTATCAAGTCAAAGAATTATCTCAGGATGTCAAAAAATATCCATGCAGCCTCAGCTTATAAAATTTGTAACTTCTATGCAATTCAATCTTCGTGCTAATTATTCAATGCATATACACACATATACAAGCGGATAATACAAGATATAAGTTTTATTGTAGTTGCTTCTGTCATCATCATGAATTTATTCAGTTGTACTTTGTGCTTTTAAGATAAAGAAAATAAAACAACCGGTAATATGACCATGAAGTAAGCCGCTGTGTTGCCTCAGCGTTTAACCCCTATGACTGTTTCTCTCTCTCTCTCTCTATCAATCTATCTACAAATACACGACGAAAACCCATGACAGGAATCGTAGAATGCTTCATTTATAATAATAACTCCAAAAAAATGCCTACACATGTTTCTTTGGGTGAATTATAGACAGCTGAGCTCTTTCTGACAAGATTTTTTTTAAGAAAAAACTTGTTGAGCCACAAAACAGGGAGATGGTTGTTCTGAATATAAACGAGCGTGCCATTTCCGTTGTTGAATCACACAATTGACAAACCATCAACTTTGCTTTTATCTTGAAAGTGCCAGGGATCACCTGTATCCGGTGGCCGTGGACTCGTTTAATCCGTAGTCATATGTAAGGTCAAACGGCATCCTTTGGACAACTGAGGCTGTCGGAGCATGGTACTTAGTGAGACCATTTGGTTGTTTTTGTTTTCATTCTTGGATTAGTAGTGTTGTGTTCCCCTGTCATCCCAAATAAATCATGAGTCCAGCCGCAGTTTAGTAATGCGTTACTTTATTAAAACCAACCTCTCAACACCACCTCCCGTGCTAACATCCAAACCAATACTCACTGTCCCCTAACTCTGACGTCATCTTCGCGTGTCACCTGAGCTTTCCGGGTAAGAGCTGATGACAAAACACTAACACCATGTCTCCCTTTTCTAGAATCAGTGGATAGACTGCCATTGATTCCACAATCCTCAGAGGATTATTCTGCCTCTTTAGCTGGGAGGATTGTGACTATCTGAAGCTGAACGTATAAGCAACATTTGACTTGGACCCTTATGTATTAATAACTTACTGTAACCTCATTCATCTCCTCTCTCTCTTTACTTGAACGTGAACAAGATTTTTACTGTCTCTAACAGTTCACAAGTCCAACCTATTTGGTGTTACCACACCTCTCCCCAATCTGGTTCTAGGACTGCATGGCGGTTCTGAAGTGGTCTGTTGTGGTGGTTCTGTGTGGCCCTTTCCAAGGGCACACCCTGGGGTTTACGGTGCTTTGTCATGCTGCTCCGGATGTGACTCCATGGGGGTGAGGTGATAGAGATTTCATCTAATCATTCCATAAGGTTCCTCTACGATATACAAAAGTGGAGTGTGGTGACTATCGACCACGACATCAGTGACACCTTGATCTCACATCCATGCTTCTTTCCCTGGAGCAAGCTTGTCAAGATTCTGTGCCTGGTGGCGTAGGTTGTAGCGTTGTGCATCATCCTTTTCTCCCTTGCCTTGTGAACAAACCGCCTCGTTGTCAGGGACAACAGGAGTCAGCACAGCTGGGAGCATCGGAACAGAAATTGGAGCCTACTTCCCATGAGTAGTTGTTCTGGACTGTACCCGTTCTGTAGAGGGGTTGCTCTATATGCCAGCAGTGCTAGGTATGGGTCACCTGCTTCTTTCGAAAGAGCCTTCACAGTCTTGACCGCACGCTCCGCTTCCCCACTGCTCTGGGGATATTTTGGGCTGCTTGTAACATGCCTGAAGCCGTAGGGCATCCTTTCTTACACAACGTCAACACTCTGCTGCAGATACCGTCTCCCTTCAGCTGCTCTCTCAGCTCGTCCAGGTAAGTAGTGCTTGCTGGCAAAGTGCCCATCGCCATGTCCACATTGATGATGGTGTCCTCCAAGAACGGTTTCTCTTCTGATGTTACTCCACTCTTCACAGAAGCCCTCGACTGTGTGTCTGCTGTCCACAGCCTCTTCCCTGGAACATGTGTTATAGAGTAAGAATAACGCATCAGGTGCATTCGGAAACACAAAATCCGTGGAGGGAGAGTATCCATTGGCTGGGAGCCTAGGAGGCTCAGGAGAGGCTTATGGTCAGTTTCCATCTGGAAGTGTTTGCTGATGAGAAAGTTTCAAAACCTTCACATGCCCAGGTCAAGCTCAAGGCTTCCTTCTCGACCTGTGCATATCTCTGCTCCGTAGGTGTGAGAAACTGTGAAATGTATGTTACCGGTCTCTATCCCAACCTCATAACAAGTGAAGCAAACTGCCTGGAATGCTGGAAAGAGCACTTCAGCCTCCTTCTGCAGCACGGTACCACTCTGGTCGATCCCACCATCCTTGGCTTCACTGTGGAGCATCCTACAGGCCCTTGGAGCACCGCCTACGATTATCCCCCTGTTCGAGCTGCTTTACAGCAACTCACAGAGCTGTGTCTGTATTAACGGCAGAGATTATGACTCGTTTCCCATCTACAGTAGTGTTCAGCAGGGCTGTGTGGCTGCTCCTGACCTCTGCCACATAGAGTGAAGAGTCTCACAGACCTCTTCAACTGCATCAATGACCATCTGATGTCCAGGGTCTGCGAGCAGATCCCTGGAGTGTCCCTCAGCATCGACCACCTAATCGACCAGGAGTACGCTGATGACACCATCCTGTTCAGCACATCCTTCAGCCAGCTGAGAGACCCTCTGAGCACATACAGTGAAGAGGCAGAGAAGCTTGGTCTACAAGTGAGCTGGACGAAAACCAAATTCATGTATGTTGATGATGGACCAGACCTGGACCAGAACATTTTGCTGAGTCTTTCACCAGAGGAATTTGCCAGAACCACATATTTGCGCCCAGCTTGCTGAATATGATGGCTCTGGCCAGCATCCCTAATGTTTCCTCCACCAACGGCAGGGTGTATTTCTCTTGCTGCACCGACTTGTTCAGTTAAGTAAGGTCAATGCATATACGCACGGCACCTGGTTGGGCACCACAACAATGTCCACACACCACTCTGTTGGCTCCTCCACCCAGCTGATCAGCCCCAGTTTCTCCATGCGAGACAGCTCCCGCTTCACTTTATCCATCCAAAACCCGCAACAAGCTTCATCTTGTGGATTACCGGCCTCTCGAGCAGCGCAGTGTGCAGGTGTCATGTGACATATACATCCTCTCTAACCTCCTTTTCACCTGTGCGTAGCAACAGCCCAACAACGCCCACAACATCCAGTGAACGTCCCCCTTGTCCCTTGACTTTCGGAGAGCAGGTAGAACGAGGGCGCAGATCCCGCTCGTAGATCAAATTCTTTTAAACAAAGAAGCTTTCCAGACAGTCCCGCACACCCGCGTATGTGCGCCCTCGATAAGCCGGCAGAGCCAGTCCGCGCAAAACATCATCGGCTTCATCGCCCATGCAATATAACAGGGTTTTCACCTGAGTTTCCTCCGGGCAAACACTCAAATTACTTGCCACCCGAAATCCCTCCATTCGCTTTATCCATCTGGACCACTCCTGTGGCTTGGAGAAGTCGAGCGGTTCCAGCGGTTGGATGCTAAACGTCGCGCTCGATCCTGCCATTGTTCTCCGTTTTTCCGCGTGTAGAAACTCTTCTTTCTCGTCTCGAGTGGACATTCCTTTTAGGTCACGCCGCATCTACATGACTTCTTACACCATGTCGTGTTCCCGTGTCATCCCAAGTCGTGATTCCAGCTTTAGTTTAGTAATACGTAACTTTGATAGAGCCAACCTCTCCATATCAACTCCCGCGCTCGCATCCAAACCACGACTCACTGTCCCCCAATTCTGTCGTCATGTTCCCGCGTCACCTAAGCTTCCCTGGGAAGAGCGGTTGACGTTAACGCGTCTTGGAAGACACCAAGTCGGTCGGTGCAAGTCGGTGAGTATTTTGGTCGAAAATCGAAGAAGGTTGACGATTTGATCCCGGATGAGATTTGCGATTTGACGACTCTTGTCAGTGTGCTGTCTGTGACCGGGGAATTTTGGAGATAGTTCGACTTTTTGCTTAGAATTGTTTCATGTCTAAATTTATCATACATGTTTTTTTCATCACTGTATCTATAAGCGTCGTTAATTTTAACCAGGATATACGTTTTATTTTTATTGTAATTCCAACCCATTCAATATCATAAATATTACACCCACATGCTACTCTGATACTACTGTGTCTCATTTATTTCATCACAAGAGCACAATCTATTAATCTCTATGACTGTGAAATACTGTAGTTTTTATGTAGCCGTGTTGCTGGTTGTTTTGATTCCTTTGTCTTGTAGAAGTGAATTAAATTTTATAAATAACTTAAATTTAAAGAAATAAGACTTATTTTTTCCATCTCAAGAAGCATTCATATAGCAGTAAAAATATGTCTTTCACATTGTTGCTCATTGCTGCATGTTTTTTGGGGGGTTAACAAGTGAAGTTATTTCAGTAATCTACAAAAAACTGGCAAATACGTTCTGAAAACAGAACTGAGACATTTTCAATTTGTCAATTTTAGGATTTTAGACATTGACCGATGTCGCCTTTTTAAAAAAAAAACACTCATCAAATATGATATAATCTAACATCAACCGCCTGGATGAGATCCTTTCCATATAAACCATATGGAAGGTTTATTCATCTTAACACACGCAACCTATTTCTAGCATCATCTTCTATGCTGCTTTTGAAAAGTCTTACCCTCTTTAAAATTGAGACCACTGCATGAAACCTACAAATTTGGTCAAGATAGTCTGAAGTGTGGTTGTTGGCTGTTCTGCAGCGGGTCTTTCAACAGCCCTGAGGGGTCCCTTTCCCCTGTCTGCTAACTGTACAGTAGACATCTTTTCAGAAGTACTCATAATAGTCACCAAGTAAAATATGGCACGGGAGACATAATATTGTTTGCCGCAACGCTCCACTCTGGTTCCAAAGTCAAGATAGAGAGAGGCCCCACCTTTATTACTTTTAACTTGGACTTGTGTAACCTTCCACTTAAAGTGGTGCCAATCAGTATACAAATACAGCAGTGGTAAACATCACACTCAACACCCCCACATCATGGTGCCACTTGGATTTTGCATGCAGTAGTTTCCAAACATATAAAAAATATTTTTTTCAATTTGGGACTTTTTGGCAGATTTTGTGAATACATCTGCGACCGTATTCTCAGTTGGACAATACACCAAAACAATTTTACTCTGCAACACATTGGACCGGAAAAGTGATACTTAATGTCCACACGTTTTCTCCTTTGGCCATTCACAGGGTCCTTGCAAGACAGTCCCTTGGTTATCTTCTAACACTGTTGTTGTTTGCTCAAAACTGTTGTCCATGTCCTTCAGACCTTCAGTTAGATAGAGCACTTCTTGGACAGTAGCTCCCAACGCTACATCTTCCGGTTTACATGTCGACAGTGCAACAGTTTGTTGCTTCTTTGTTTTCCATGAAACAATAGCATCCTTCTGACTTAGGCTAAAGCAATAACACGTAGTGCCCTTTCTGTTCTCAGCATCATTGGCCCAGTCAGCATCAGAGTATCCCATCAGCTCTAGTTTTGTGTCACACTTTTTTATAAGATAATTCATGTAAGTAAGTACCTATTCACATGCTTCATTTCATTTTGAAAGTACCCACTTTTTGTGTGAAATCAGTCCCAATAAAATGAGTGAGATGTATGAGGTCTTTCATTTTAAACTTGCTTTTTAGTTTCTCCTTGACCTTTCTCAAACGCATCTCATTGCTTGCAGCTACAACTTTATCATCGACCCACACAAATAAAATCACATTTTCTTTATCATGCAGTTTAGTGTAGATACAGTGGTCGGTCTGGCTCTATACAAACTCATTCTCAATCCAAAATTCATGGAGCATCATGTTCCAATTCCTACCCGACTTTTTAAGTCCATAGATAGATTTGTTCAAGTTACACACAAGTTGCACTCCATTCTTTGGTTTAACCTGGAAACCTTCAGGTTTGTCCATGTATATTTCGCAGTCACTCGGTGCTAGCAAGTATGCGGCCTTAACGTCCATCTGGTTTAGTATAAGGTCAAGTTGTGCATCGAGCTGTCTATAGTTAACTCACTGCTCTGCATTGCTTATTCATAGTCCTCCAAGTATCTAGGTTTCTTTCTGACTCTACCTGTAGCAGGTGGAGTCTGTGTGTCAGTGGTCACACCTGTGTCACTATCCGTGTCTAGTTACCCACTCTACAAAGTGGTCCTCTGGTTGGTCCGGGTTGGTCTGTGTGTGACTCTCAGACACGCCTTTTGTAATGAAGTGGACTAGTCTATGTTTCTGAACCTTAATTGTCTCTGGAAAATAAACCAAATAAGCAGGTGAATGACGATTAAAACCAACAAAGATTCCCCGTTTGCCTTTTGAATCTAGCTTTTTCTTGTTTTTTTCATAAACCATACACTCTGAACTAAAGTTTTTAATTTTTGACAAATCTGCTCTGTTTCCAGTGAAAAGGGTGAATAGGGTGAATAGGGTGTCTCCCCTGTTCTTTTATAGTAACACCTGTTTCTTATGAATGCTTCTGTCCTGGATGCATCAGGCCACAACTCTTTGGGTAAACCTGACTTTATCAGCATTCATCGGACCATTTCAAACAGTGTGCGCCAATTCCTTTCTGCCGTCCCATTCTGATGGGGAGAGTAGGGCACTGACCTCTTAAGTTCAATAGCATTGTCTCTTAATAATGACTGGTACTCCTCTGAAACAAACACAGTCCCATTGTCTGATCTTAGGCGTTTTACTTTACCATAAGGTGCTGTGTCTGCCAGGAACTGCTTAGTTGCCTCAACTGCCTTGTTTTTCTTCCTAAGGAGGTATACATAGATGGCACCAGGGAAATCATCTGTGAAAGTGATAGCATATTTGTGCCCTTAAAATGACTCTGGGGCAATAGGGCCACCCTAGTCTGTTTGTACCAGCTCGCATGGCTCTTTAGCCCTTACATCACTTTGCCTGTTTCTTGTTTGGGAAACTTCCCCTGTAGACAAGTTTCACATTCGTTTGGACTGCATGTTTTATCTTTGTTTAACTATATCACCATAGTTGCAATGACCCATTATCTTGTGCCAAGTTTTCAGATCAAAAGATACATTGCACGAGTCCTTACTGCTTATATCTTTCTTTGTTACAATGTCCAGATAATATAGTCTGTCCTTTTCCTTCATTTCACATGTAGTGCCATCAGGAAGAAACATTTTGTAGTTATTCTTCTCAAAGTTAAATCTTGCTCCTTTTGAAGTTGCTGCATCCACAGACAAGATGTTCTGTGGGTATTCTGGAATCAGGAGGGCATCAGTGAGCTTGACACTCACCACTCTTCCATCACAGTCAGTCAGCTCGATCTGCACATCCCCCTTCTTTTGGACACTGACAGTGATCCGTGTCCCGTCTGCCAGTTGCATGAGGTGGTTCTTGGCCCGGAATGACTCGTCAAATCTGATGAAGGCTCCCTCGTTGGTCATGATGTGGGCAGAGGTACCGCTGTCCACTAGTAGACCTGGATGCTACGTGCCGTTGGCCTTCCACTCATTTACCCGGAGCACGAACATATTTTCTTCCTTTGTGGGTTTATGTCTCTCCTTGTAATGGTAGCTACCTTGTTGCTGTTTTGTGCACTAGACGGTCTACGGTGTGGTCTCTTGTCTTTGTTTCTGCAGTCTTTTGCTTTATGCCTCACTTTCTCACAAATAAAGCATTTTCCATTGAAGACGTATTTCTTCTCCTTCTCTTTAGACTATGGTTTGGACTTGTAGTTGGCGGTCATTACCTCATCTGTTCGGAGCCTGCTGCAGTAATGGAGGGTGCACTCAAAACTTCTCAACTTTGTCTTGAACTTGTTGAAAATTAGCGCTTCCCTCATCTGGGTAGCATGTACAAAAAATGGGTTATACTCATTCATGTGTCCTTTTAACACCATGGCCAAAAAAAAGCATCACTTTGGGTCTCTTTAGCTTTATTTAATGAGGCCAGTTTCTTCTCCACACATGCTAGATAGTCTGCTAGCTCTTCCCCATTAGCCTTTAGCACATTGGTTAGCTCTGTGTACCTCCTGACAATTCGCAGCTTTTCTTCAAGCTCAAAATGGCTCCTCATTATTCTAGGCTTTTATTGCCATCATCTAGTGCTTCATAGAAGATTAGCGTAAACATTTTATCATCAAAAAACCCACACATTTCAGCATATGCCAGTTCATTTTTCCTACCGATCTCTGCAGTTTCCTGTGCATTAGTCCCTGCTGCTAACTCACTTCCAAGGACAGTGTCTTTCAGGCCGATGGTTTACAAGTATGCTAAAAACCTTGCCTCCCAGATGTGGTCGCAGGCTTCATCTCCATCAAACTGCGGTGGCAATCCCCTTCCGTGCATCATTGCACCGGGGACTTGCCTTGGCCCATAATCTTTTGGCTGTTCTGGAGCGGGTCTCTCGACAGCTCCAGAGGCTCCCTCTCCCCCTGTCTGCTAACTGTATAGTAGACATCTTTTCAGATGTACTCATAATAGTCACCAAGTAAAATATGGCACGGGAGACATAATATTGTTTGCCGCAACGCTCCACTCTGGTTCCAAAGTCAAGATAGAGAGAGGCCCCGCCTTTATTACTTTTAACTTGGACTTGTGTAACCTTCCACTTAAAGTGGTGCCAATCAATATACAAATACAGCAGTGACAAACATCACACTCAACAGTGGTCAAGTCTGACAAAATCAAAAGTCTGAAGGTCATCTTTAAGTTTTACAGTGAATAAATTGTATCAACAGAAATACAGCCTCAGGGTGGGACAGGCCAGTGTCTTCTTGAGCCAGACTCAGGGGGGCACAGGCCAGTGTCTCCCTGAGCTGGTCCCAAGCCCGGATAAATGCAGAGGGTTGCGTCTGGAAGGGCATCCAGCGTAAAACTTTTGCCAAAACCAAATATGCAAATTGAATCTAAGAATCTCATATCGGATCGATCGAGGCTCGGTCCAGCAACAACCGCCATTGGTGCCGATAACCTGAAGGGTACCAGTAGAAATTGGGCTACTGTGGGTCGAAGAAGGAGAGGAGGAAGGCGTGTTAGGAAGCATTGAGAGAAGAGGAAAGGCAAGAGTCTGAGACTGAGAGTGGGGACTTTGAATATTGGAACGATGACAGGAAAAAGTAGAGAGTTGGTTGACATGATGCAGAGAAGGAAGGTGGATATACTGTGTATCCAGGAGACCATATAGGAAAGGTAGTATGGCTAGAAGCTTAGGGGCAGGTTTAAAGTTGTGCTATCATGGTACTGACAGGAAGAAAATGGAGTAGGAGTTATCTTGAAAGAGGAGTTTGTTAGGAATGTTCTGGAGATGAAAAGAATGTCAGATAGACTTATGAACCTGAAACTAGAAATTGAAGGTATGATGGTCAATGTTGATAGTGGCTATGCCCCGACGGTAGGATGTGAGTTAGAGGAGAAGGAGAAGTTCTGGAATGAATTGATGCAGAATATCCCCTGAAATGAGAGCATGGTAATTGGGGCAGACTTCAATGGACATGTTGGTGAAGGCAATAGAGGTAATGAAGGAGTGATGGGCAGTTTTTGGTATCCAGAATAGGAACGTTGAGGGACAGATAGTGGTAGACTTAGCAAAAAGGATGGAAATAGCTGTAGTCAATACTTTTTTCCAGAAAAGACAGGAACATTTGGTAACATAAAAGAGCGGAGGTAGGAGGACGCAGGTAGACTACATCTTGTATAGACGAGGTCATCTGAAAGAGATCAGTGACTGCAAAGTAGTGGTAGGTGAGAGTGAAGCCAGACAGCATAGGATGGTGGTTTGCAGGATGACTCTGGTGACAAGGAAGATCAAGAGGACAAAGGCTGAGCAGAGGACAAAGTGGTGGAAGCTGAAAGGGGAGGAGTGTTGTCTGGTTTTCAGGGAGGAGATGAGGAAGGCTCTTGGTGGTCAGGGAGAGCTTCAAGATGACTGGACAACTACAGCTAATGCGATCAGGGAGACAGGTAGGAGAGTACTTGGTGTGTCGTCTGGAAGGAAAGTAGATAAGGAGACCTGGTGGTGGAATGAGGAAGTGCAGGAGTATACACAGAGAAAGCGGTTAGCAAAGAAGAAGTGGGACACTGAGGGAACTGAAGAGAACAGACAGAAGTACAGGAAGATGCAGCATGAGGTAAAGATAGAGGTAGCAAAGGCAAAATAGAGGGCGTACGATGACTTGTATGCTCGGTTGGACAGTAAGGAGGGAGAGACTGATTTATACAGGTTGGCAAAACAGAGCGATAGAGACGGAAAGGATGTACAGCAGGTCCGTGTGATGAAGGATAGAGAGGGAAATGTATTGACAGATGCAAGGAGAGGGATGAGAAGATGGATTTGAAGAGCTGATGAATGAGGAAAATGAAAGCAAGGGAAGGGTAGAACAGGTGACTATTGTAGACCACAAAGTAGCAGAGATTAATCAAAGTGAAGTGAGGAGGGCATTGAAGAGGATGAAAAGTGGAAAGGCAGTTGGTCCAGATGATATACCTGTGGAGGTAAGGAAGTGTCTAGGGTAGGCAGCGGTAGAGTTTCTGGCTAGATTATTAAACAGGATCTTAGAGAGAGAGAATATGTCTGAGGAGTGGAGAAGAAGTGTGATGGAGCCCATTTTAAAGAATGAGGGGGATGTGCAGAACTGCAGTAACTATAGAGGGATAAAGTTGATGAGACATACAATGAAGTTATGGGAAAGCGTCATGGAAACTACACTGAGAGCAGAAGTCAGTATTTGTGAGCAGCAGTATGGCTTCATGCCTAGAAAGAGTACTACAGATGCAGTATTTGCTTTGAGAATGCTGATAGAGAAGTATAGAGAAGGTCAGAGGGAGCTGCATTGCACCTTTGTAGACCTAGAAAAAGCATACGACAGGGTGCCGAGAGAAGAACTCTGTTTTTGTATGTGGAAGTCTGGAGTTGTAGAGAAGTACGTTAGACTGGTCCAGGACATGTATGCTGGTTTTGGGACAGTGGTGAAGTGTGCTGGAGGTACAACAGAGAAGTTCAAGGTGGAGGTGGGACTTCATCAGGGATCAGCTCTGAGCCCCTTCTTATTTGCAGTGATGATGGGCAGGCTGACAGATGAGGTTAGACAGGAATCTCCATGGACCATGATGTTTGCAAATGATATTGTGATCTGTCGTGAGAGCAGGGAACAGGTTGAGGAAAATCTTGAGAGGTGGAGGTATGCCCTGGAAAGGAGATGAATGAAGGTTAGTCGCAGCAAGACACAATATATGTGTGTGAATGAGAGGAACCCAGGTGGAATGGTGAGGCTACAGGGAGTGGAGATCAAGAAGTTGGAGGATTTCAAGTACTTAGGGTCAACATACCAGAGCAATGAAGGGTGTGGAAAAGAGGTAAAGAAACAGATTCAAGCAGGTTGGAGTGGGTGGAGAAAAGTGTAAGGGGTACAAAACAGTGGTGAGACCAGTGGTGCTGTATGGTTTGGAGACAGTGGCACTGAACAAAAGACAGGAGGCAGCGCTGGAGGTAGCAGAGATGAAGATGTGGAGGTTCTCTTTGGGAGTGACGAGGATGGTTAGGATCAAGAATGAGTCCATCAGGGGGATAGCACTTGTTAGATGTTTTGGATAGAAGGTCAGAGAAGCCAGACTGAGATGGTTCGGTCATGTACAGAGGAGGGATAGGGACTATATTGGTAGACGGATGCTGGAATTGGAGATTCCAGGCAGGAGGTCTAGAGGAAGACCGAAGAGAAGATTTATGGACAAAGTGAGAGAGGATATGAAGGTAGTTGGCGTGAGAGATGAGGATACAGAGAATAGGGTTAGATTTAGAAGGTTGATTCGCTGTGGCGAATTTCCCTGAAGGGAAAAGCCGAAAGGAAAACAAGAAATTGTATCAACGGGATTTATCATTTTCACAAATCCAACATAACAGTTTCTAATTTTGATTTGAAGATGAGTCTACTGTCATACTGACATACCATGTATGCTACACTGTAGTCAAAATTGCACTTCATTCTGGCCTTAAGCACTATGTGTGCGTGTGTGTATGCGCGCGTGCGTCTGTGTGTGTATGTAAAGGAGGGCCCACAACAGGCTGCACTAAAGTAAAAATGAGCTCCACTTCTAGTATCAACAGTAATTAAAATTGAGCAATCATTGGTAATGTTATCCAATCGATCATAATGCTGGTCTGTGTAAATAAATTTACAGAAACACTTTTATTTGATAAACTTTATGTACACATCCACAGTAATACTTAACAACATGTTTTCTTTTAACTATGGCTTTTTTTTAGTGCAATTATTGCTTTACTGAACATCTAAATCTGAATACTGTTGAACACTGATTCTACAGTTCCAAATTTTTGTCTTAAAAATAACAGAAAAAAATTATCTCCTGTGTCAGAAATCTCTATTGCACTTGCATGTAGATAACATAGTTATTCTTATCTATAGTCTTAAGGTGTTTACTGAAAGTTTAGTTTGTGCCGTTATTACAGCCTAATGAAAGATCAACCAAAAGTACTCCCCCAAAAATCAAGTTTTATCTGTGTGTCTTCAAAAAACAAAAATTGTTCCTCTGCTAGAGTGTTGTCCGCTTTTTCCTTGGTGATTTAAAGTTCCAAAAAAGTTATTAAGATCAGCTTGATGTCTTGAGGTTATTATTTGCTAAGTCACAAATACTCTCTTATCTTGCCCTTTGCCCCTTTTCTGTCGTATCATTTATGATTCAGCTTCAATGACTGTCGTTTGTTTGCAGTCCGCAGATGACTGACTTGCTGCCTGTTGTGGTGGTCCATGGAGGGGCAGGCACTATCCCAAAAGAGCGGGCAGATGAATCTATATCAGGTGTGTGCTTGGCTACCCGGGCAACATACAGACTCCTGAAGCAAGGAAGTAGCAGCATGGATGCTGTGGTGGAGGCAGTCAGCCTGCTTGAGAACAACCCTGCCTTTAATGCTGGTAACGTTAAAACACCATGCACCTCTCTACTTGCAAATACGGCAGCAATAGTTCATTCAGACTTTTGTGCTTTGTTCAAAGGTCGACGTGCTTACTTTGTTGATAAAGTGATAAATGGAGGTTTGCGTCAGAATTTGATCTCTTGAGAACTGTAAGGCTAGCACTGCTTTCACTGTTGCAAAAGCAGCGCATCTCCCCGAACACCCTTTGGTCTATACTGTGTGGTTGTAATTTTTGGAGTCTGCCATTATCCAGCAGGTCAAAACTGTCAGAAGTGTGGATCATGTGCTCAGTCTGTTAAAGAACATGTTAAGCCCGTTCCTTTAAGTTGTCTCACACCAGTTGTGAATATTTACACATTCTCACAGACCTGACTCGATTCATTAAGTTTTCTAGTTGTCCGCAGGATGTGGTTCAGTGCTCAATGTCAATGGAGGAGTGGAGATGGATGCATTTGTGATGGATGGGAAAACCCTGGCAAGCGGTGCTGTGGCTGCCATGCGCAATGTAGCTAACCCTGTTCAGCTAGCGAGGCTGGTGATGGACAAGGTATATGCACATATTTTGTTGTATCACATGCATAAAATTGCCATGCAATTCCATATGTCTGTGTATATACAATCCAGTGTTCATAGAACTGTAGAACTACACAGGCGGAATAAATCTACAAACTCATTCAATACTTATTTTACCCTTTGTGTGAAACAAACTAATTTTGTTCCATTATCTCAGAGTGGAGTGACAATAAAAATCCTTGATCAAACAAAATGCTTCGGTGACATCGCAAACAATCCAGCACAGAGGTTTATCATATTCCGGCAAAACGTGGAGTGAGGAAAAAATTAAGAAAACTACAGAAACATCTGCAGCACGTCTCAGCTTTGTCAGTTTTGAGTTTTGTTCAAACAAACCAATTAGGCATGTCACAAAATGGCACAATATCATTTTTATAATTTTTAAACATTATATGAAGAGCATTAAGTTGTGCCTGCAAAAAACAAGAGGGACCAGTTCTCAGTTTCACTTGATACACGTGATTTTGATCCAAAGGATTAATGTCTAAATTTAGTGGGAAACCGAGCCAGTGCTTCACATCCAATCTGTGTTATAGGCGGAAATAATCCATTCACTGGAGTAAAAGTTCTTCTGTTTAGACTAGCCACAACTGTTTGGCAGCAGAAGGTGCCAGCCAGTTCGCCCGGGCCATGGGTGTTCCTGAAGTGCCCGAAGAGTCCCTCATCACTGACTACGCCCGTATGCGCTGGAGGAGAAACCTGGAACCTGGCACCAACCCTGTAGAGAGCCTGATGTGAGGCATGACAACAGACTACATTATTGCTTTCATGTATTTCACAGAACCTGGAAATGGTTTGGTGGGGTACTTGCCATGTCAGTTGTATCTCATATGTGATTTTATAACCTAAAATCAAGACGAACTCTATTTGAACACAAAATTGTTTCCTAAATATCCTGATATGGATTTTTCAATGGAGCCCTAGCATGTCCATGTGATCACTTGTGAAGATAATGGAAGGACATTCATCGTGAATTATTCTTACTTGTTGTTTCACCATGTAGGGGGAAGATGGGCACTGTTGGAGCTGTAGCAATGGACAGTGAAGGCAACCTAGCTTGTGCAACCTCAACTGGTGGAATGCTGAACAAGATGGAGGGTCGGGTGGGTGACACCCCCTGCATAGGTCAGTTCTCACATCTGTGCCAGATTTTTTAATCTGCAGATTAAATCTAAAAAAGTTTGATGGGATTTTTCACTACCTGTGTTGTTTTTCAGCAAATTCAGTAAAACCATGTACATTTTACACTAAAAGGATCTAAGTTAAATGGAATCTCAAACACGTGTCAATTCTTGAAATCGGGTTTCAGTTTCCATCAGTGTTGTTTGTTGGGGTAAAAAGAAAATGAAAGGATTTGTCACTGGTGTAAATCAGTAACTGCTAACAGCCCCATGATATGTACCTGACAGAGAAACAAAGGGTCTATGTTTATAGTTCTGTCATAAAATGTCATTATAATAAGAAAAAACCAAGTCAGACATCAGCTTCTTTCAACAATAAATCAATAATCATTTGATATAACAGGAACAACTCATGGAAACTCTGCCTCATCCCTTTTTCTTTTAGAGCCAACAGCTCAATTCAAACACCGAAGCACTTTTAGAAGGATGTCAAGTTACACTGTGCTTTACAAGAAAGTTAAAGCAAAAGAAATGAATAGATATGTAAATGTAATTATATGTCAGTATATCTTTATGTTTACTCGTGTGATTCATCATCAGTATGATGGAGCAAACAAGTTTTTCTGTTAACTGTTTGAAGTGAAATTAGATTTTTTTTTTTAAAAAGCAGGAAACTGTCACATATGAGAAGCTGGAATCAAAGAATTCAGATATTCTCTTCTCAAAATAATCCCAAATATCCAAAGAAATACATTCTGAAGTTTGGTGTATATTTTTTTTATTTGTGGGCACTTAATTGATTAATCCATTCCTTGCACTCCTATTCACACTTGGTATCATTGCAATAAAAAAGCAAGAGGGACTGAGGAAGAAGCACCAATTAAAAGGGAGCAGAGCCTGGAGCCTCTGTCTCTTTTGGATTTTAGCACTGATTTAAAGAGTGTCAGGCTGCGTTTGGGCTCTTAACCTATAAAAAGGGGATATTATCAAACCAAAACCTGCTGGGGGCATGGTTTAAGCTGGGGATATTATCACCCCAACACAGTTCACAGTCAGTTTTTGTTGGTGCTTGTTAAAACAAAGTTAGAACTCATCCACGGCTCCGCCATCATTTCCTCGGCAAGCACTACATTGGTGACCCTGACGTGATCATATCCAACTCCAAGGAAGTGTGCGACTCCACCTTGGCCATGTTGCCTCAACTCACTCAGCCGGCCTCTCCCACCGCGGCCATCAGATTGATGCTGTGTCTTTCACCACTAATCTGTGTGAGACAAGGGGAGTGGGGCAGCGAACACACACAATTTTTTTTAGCATCGTGGGATGTGTACCAAAGTTTGCTGCCGGATTTTCTGTTGCTAACAACGCCCACATTTTCCACCAAAATGGTCACGCTAACCACTGCTGAAGAGGAGTCCGCCACCATGAAGCGTCTCGGTATAGTGAGGTGGTCCAGCAGCCCGTGGGCCTCCCTGCTCCACATGGCGCCCAAGGCCAACGGGTCGTGGCTCCCTTGCGGCCGGTTGAACAATGTCACTACAAACAAATGCTATCCTATTCCCCACATCCAGGTATTCTCTGTTCAGCTCCCGGGCGCTACCATCTTCTCCAAGGTGGACCTGGTGCGCTGTTCCAACCAGGTGCCCATACATGCGTAGGACGTGCGTAGGACGTGCCCAAGACCGCAGTTATCACCCCATGTGCGCTTTTCAACTTCCTGCGCATGCCTTTCAGCTTGAAAGGAGTCACTCATACCTTTGAGAGGCTCATAGACTCAGTGCTGCGTGATCTTGCTTTTGTGTTTGTTTATCTTGCTATCTTGATGACACACTGGTCACCAGCCCATCAGCTGAGGAGCACCTGAAGCACCTGACACATTTTTTCGGTCGTTTGGACGAACATGGCCTCATAGTTAACCCGGCTAAGTGTCAGTTTGGACTGCCGGTGATTGACTTCTTGGGGCATCGCACTTCGCTGCAAGGCGCGGTCCCGTTGCCTTCAAAGGTGGAAGCGGTAGCTGATTTTCCTTGCCGAGCCGTAGTCAAGGCATTGCAGGAGTTCATGGGCATGGTGAATTTACACAACCATTTCCTCCCTCACAATCCCTACCTCCTTCAGCCGCTCTACGGGGCTTTGCGCTCCAGAAAGGCCAGTGAGACAGTTGATTGGACTCCGTAACAGGTTCGGGCTTTTGACGGGGCTAACGCACCCTGGCTAATGCAGCCCTTCTTGCCTATCCTGCACCCACAGCTTCCATAGCATTGTCAATCATTGCATCTGACATTGCCGTTGGGGTTGTGGTTGAACAGCGGATGGCAAATGCGTGGCAGCCCTTGCATTCTGAAGCTGCTAGCTACAGGATAGCGAGGGTCAGTATAGTGTTTTTGACAGGGAGTTGTTGGCCCTACATGCAGTGATGCGTCATTTCCGCTTTCTTCTGGAAGGCCGCTCCGTTGGCCTTCACCATGTACAAAGTGGATGAGCCGTGGTCTGCTCGCCAACAGCAACGCCGTTTCAGAGTTCATGACAGAAATGCAGCATTTGGCTGGGAAGTCCGAACCTGTTGCTCATTGCCTGTGGCATGTGCTCGTGTGCCCCATGCATGTCGGAATGGCCTTCTTGGCCATGGCAGCCAACCAGCCCGGACGTCCTTTCCCTGAAGTCGATGCACACTGGCCTCAAGCTGGAGGATGTGGTGGTGCAGGAAGGTAGCCCTGACTTCCTCTGCGACGTCTCCAATGGCCGTCCCCACCCAGTGGTTCCGGTGGCTTAGCGTGGTTGTGTTCTTGACTCGTGCACTCCCCCTCGCACCCATGAGTCGGGGCGTCGGTGAACTTGGTTAGTCCTAAGTTCATCTGGTCTGGCATTCGTAAAGACATCAAGGAGTGGGCGGCCGCATGTGTGGTGTGCCAGCCTACTAAGATTCACCGGACACCAAGGGGCTTGGACGCCCCACGGGACTAGGGGCTGGGGGCGTTGTTTAAGCGGGGATATTATCACCTCCGTAAGTTCACACTCAGTTTTTGTTGGTGCGTGTTAAAGAAAGTTTGAATTCTTCCAGCTCTGCCATCATTTCTTCACCAAGCACCACACAATCATGTTTATTTCAACCACAGCTTTTGAAAGGAATGACTTGTAAATGTTGTGTTGACCCTCCAACAATTGGTCCTTCATTATTTCTCGAATTCTAAACTGTTGTGTCAGTCAAAATGCTTTAGGAGCTGAAAGCAGGAGCTTGAATGACTGATGATGATTTTTTATTTATTTTTTGTCAGGGTCTGGAGGTTACGCTGATAACCAGATTGGGGCAGTCTCGACAACGGGCCACGGAGAGGCCATCATGAAGGTTACTCTTGCTAGACTTGTCCTTTTCCACATGGAGAGAGGTGAGACACAGCTATAAGGAATCATTATCAGCTTGATGAATGAACGATCAGCCCAACCTCAGGTTTTCCTCTCTCCTGTCCCCAGGTCAGTCTGTAGAGGCTGCCAGTGACCTGGGCTTAGCCTACATGAAATCCAGAGTAGGGGGGCTCGGCGGGGTGGTGACATTGGATCCCCATGGTCATTGGGCTGCTCGCTTCTCCAGTGGTCAAATGACCTGGGCGGCAGCCCAGAAAAACACACTGTACTATGGCCTCTATACTGAAGAAAACTTTTCCCAGGACATCGAGGAGTCTGTGACATAATGTAACCCTACTTCATACCTGCAGGATGTTTTTTTCTTTTTCATTTACTTTTTTTTTTCAGCAAACCCAAAAGAGTGGATTTGGTGCAACTAAACAGTCTGAAATGACATCTCATGTGAGAAGTCTGGAAAATATTGGTACTTTGATAATATTCCATGTACTGCTGATCTAATTCCTTTATTGGTAAAAATATTCACGATTAATGCATTAAACTACATTTTGTCCCATACATTTACTTGAGTTCTTTCATGTGTGTTTGTTTTCCCAAATATGAGTAAACTTCTTAATATTATTTCTTAATTGATTGGAGGTTGCCAAATGCATTTTACTGGGATCATAGTTGAAAAAGAATATGGATAATTTGAGAATAAAATATTGTGCAAGTCATGCAAATATGTCCTATTTTTAGGGCATTTATTTTTTATATATAAATTCAACCAAACATTTTTTTCAGATGTGACTTAGATATCATGTCTTTTCGATGACGGTCATCTTGTGGATAATTAGCTAGTGTGTCTGTGTGTGCGCGCGTCAGTCAATTCTGCACCTGCTACTTTTATTTCTGTTGCCTCAATGAGTTTACCTGCCCACTGTAGTGGGAGTTTTTAAAAGGCCCTCTGAAATTCTACTTGATGTATTTACCCTTTATATCCACTAGATGGAGTTGTCTCAACACAAATTTAACACGGACTACGCGATCACTACCCTTCCTTTCTTCAACAACATTGATGTAATGCACCAATTCAAGTCTCTTTACAGTCATGTCGTAATACATAATTCATTTTCAAAACGACTGTTTGTACAAGATTTATGTTGAACCCCTTTATTTTCATTCTCTTGATTATATCTAAACTCGAGAGTGTCCCCTGAAATATGAAAGAAAACGGACTTGGAAAAGGCGTTTTTCACAGAAGTGAAATACAAAGCGAAATTAAAAAATAAAGTGAATCAAGCGAATCAATGAGACCTTGAAAATGTACATGCAGCACCCTCAAAATCAACAGGAAATTAAAATAGGTTCAAAATTAAACGGGATACTTCAAAGTGTTGATAAAATACAAAACCTAACAATTGATTAGTGCAAGGAAATTATCATATTGTGGCGGACACTAAAGGGTGTGGCCTCTCACCCAGGGACTGACGGCTTGGGGGGCGTGGTTACCGAGGGTGCATGTACTGACGTTCCCGAATGGGAGAAGTGAATTATGGTGTCTGCTTGTTCACACATTAAAGTTTGAACCCCTCCACAACTCCATCATCATATTTCCTCACTGACGTTGCCACATTGTTGACCCTGACGTGATCACGTCTGCTAGCAAGGAAATATGCGATTCCACTTTGGCCACATCGCCCCATCTCACACAGCCGGCCCTGCCCATCACGGCCGTCCAACTGCCGAAGACCCGGCCGCGAGGTTTCAGCAGACAAGAGAATCGTGTCGGAGGAGACAGGTACTTTTCGGTCTTCGCGGTGCTGGACCAGCAGGCACCCAGGCGGTCCATTGAGCCATTGCGTGACCGTCCCCCCCTTCCAGGACTCCAGCAGCACCTCAGCAAGGCCAGTGTCCGGCGCCTCCCTGATGTCCAGACGGATGGACACCGCTGCAGAAGATTGCTCAGGCCTACTTGCCCGGAGTCCCTTCTGGGTGTTGAGGGGGGGCTGTGTGGTGGACACAAAAGGGTGTGGCCTCTCACCCAGGGACTAGCGGCTCGGGGGGCGTGGTTACGGAAGGTATATATACTGACGTTCCCGAATGTTCGGGAGAAGTGAATTATTGTGTTGTCGTGTCCACACATTAAAGTTTGAGCCCCTCCACAACTTCGTCGTTGCATTTCCTTGCCGACACGCCACAATATCAGCATTGGGCACCTGATAACTAATAATCTGTAATTATTGAGAATGTATTCAAAAGAACAAATGAGAGATGATTTATCATTTAGAGAATTTTTAGAAACATTTAGATAAAAAGAGTTAACACAATTTAATCATTCCCAGAGAGTAATTATCCAACCCTTAGTACATTTTAATTTAGTACATTTTAATACATAACAGATAATTGACAGAAAAATAGATTAGAGACAAATGAGTGTAAATTAGTTGAATATTCCTTGAGAGTGAAGCACTGATTTTTTAAAATTGTGTTTGTTCGTTTATCTTTTATTTTTCTTCAATTCCCAGTCGTAGATTACGGTATTTCTCAGTTCGACCTGATGGCATCACATTCAAAGACTCAGGCCCAAAGACACAGCATCCCAGTGCTGTGTCTGCACTCAGTGACACGGGAGAACTCGGTGTCTGTTGTGCGATCAGATTTGTCGCTGCTGTGCAACATGATGAATTATTTTCTCACCGATGAAGGGAGAGGGGATACAGAGGATTCAACTTATGGATATGAGATATAACTATGTGGACAGCTACAGATGATGCTCATGTTAACCAGAAGTCAACCTATGATGACCTTGTACCACCAGTGCATGAAATTTTCCAAATAAAATCAGGATCCGAATTAGCAGTTGATTAAAATGACATGCTGTTATAATGATTTTGAGGTGGACACTGAGGGGTGTGGCCTCTCACCCTGAGGGACAAGGGGCTGGGTGGCGTGGCTTGAGCAAGGGGGGGGGGGGGTTATATATATGCGCCCCGAAAGTGCTCTGTCGGGGTTGTTGTATAGTGGTATGGTGGTGCCCATGATCAAAGATAATGTCATCTATGATTCCAAGGCTCTGTCATCGATTGCTCCTCGCCTAGCACCATAGTTTATTCAATAATTTACGGCTTATTTCATTTGATAACAATTAACTTGTGTAACTTCCGTTTGTTAGCCAAAACGAAACTGATGTTCTCATTGATTTTACACTATGAATTACACGTTAAACATATGTATAAGACTTTAATTTTAGGGGGATTAGAGGGATTTCCAGTTGCTCATTTGTTGTCTACATTGCTTTTTATGCACTTTTATTTTGTACATTTATGACAAATTAGCCTAAAGTCCGCGCCAAACACTTAAGGGGAGGCTCTTTATCCACACTGTATATCACGTCAGGCGGTATAGCCTGAATGAATTTTTCTGATTAAAGATGTAGTTTCAGCTCACAGTATTTTGGGGGCTATTTAATGAGGTTGAACACTTCCTATTAGAATGAGTAAAAGTTGACTGTAGTACAAGTTTAGTGTCTGTTAAACAATCATATTCAATTCTGTTTGGCCAGAATCAAATTAACATCAGGTGCCATCATTTATTGAAATGAAGCAAACAAAGAAGATCTAGAAGTGAGTAATTCCTGGATCATAGATTCATTTCTTTATATTATTTCTAATGAAGTGATCAGTTGCCTATCATGTGCCATACCAAGGCCAAACATTAGACATTGGTGACCCTAAATCAATAAATATATATATATATATATATATATATATATATATATATATATATATATATATATATATATATATATTTATTTTTTTTTATCCAAAACCCAACAAGAAATTTACAAAGACATTTAACAAATTAGTAGTCACTGATAATATAGAGTAATATCTCCACAACTCAAATTGCATGAACTGAAAACCTTCCACCTGTCTGTCCTGTTTCAATGAGTGTCTCTTGCATCAATGTCTTCAGAGGTGATGAAAACTGTGACGTTAATAAAGAACTACCATATGGAAAATCAAAAAAGAATGGCCAAAAAAGAAGCCTTTGATTTTCCGAACTTTTTTTCTGTATGTTTTACACCGAGTGGTCGTTGTGTGTCAGTTATGAAAATGCACCTTTTATAGGTTTTTTTTTAGGTGAGCAGGAACTTTTCACATGTTCTCTAAATTTTCACTTCACTGTTCTATTTTTTGGTTTCATATGCAACATTTGCATACATATTTCATATATGCATTTTCTTTTCGTCACATTTCGGTATGACAATGGTTAATCTTTCATATTGCGAATGAATAAAGCTTGTGTGAGGCACTTTTTTTTAACATTTCTACGAACAATTTCCAAATCAAATGTAAAAAATCATTCAATAAAAACTGTATGTTTATTTTTCGAAGGGGCTCAAACATTTAGGCTGATAAGAAGGTGTTTTTTGACTGATGGAGAGATGAAATGTGACTTGTAAAAAGAAGCCTTTGACATTAAGGGCACTCACTATTTCATTTGACCAGATAACCAGGATCATCTTTTTTATCTGATTTTTAGTACATGTGTATTGCCAAAACCATCCTTATGTTAATTGGAGAATATGACATTTTCTCCCATAGGGTGATTGTGTCCGTACATGACACCTGCTTCTTGTCTGTATCCTGGAACAACTGTAAAACGCATGGCCCTTAATGACAAAGCAATCTAAGAGGAATCCTAGGCCTAAAATTCTGTAGTGGTTTGATAAAAGACAGCAACGAAAGCAAGTAAACTCAGTTATTTTTCATGGTATTTTGAAACGCAGTATGCAGGTAGATGTCGATGAACCCGTCCTCTCACCACTCAGCATTAATTTTTAGCTTTCTCATCTATCTGCTGCCACTTCTAACAGATCGGTGAAATTTGATCTCCCCATCCTCCTCTCCATTTGTCTCCCTTCTGCTGTTTTGTACCTCCATGTATACGAGACACACATTTGCTTGGATGTGCAAACAACTATCTTTGAACAGCAAGTGGTTCTTGCAGTAAAACTTTATGTATATTTACTTTTCAGCCATATGGCCTTCTTGTACATGTAGTGCTGTTCTTGCCCACCGTTTATAAACAATTAGCATTTAGCCTCCAAATAAATAATATTTAGATGAGAAATTTCCTGGCACAGATAGATAACATCCCAATACTTTTCCAGCCCCATTGTATTTCAGCAGCCAAAAGCACTTGCCAGCTGAAGTGAAAAGCAACTTGACATTTCATGTGGCAGATCTCATGGATAATCTGACAACTTTTTTTTCTCCAATTTTGGGCAAACCACAAATTTTATCATCATTATAGTTATTTTCAGCCAAAATGTGAGACGTGTTATTATAAACTAGTCCTACTGCATTTAGCTTGTACTGGGATAACAGTGACTGAATCGGAGGCCAAAAAAAGAAAAAAAAGAAAAAAAACTGTTGAACTACCAGTGGTCATTGTATTCACCTGTCACAAAACTAAGAGAAGGGGATGAGAGAGACAGGCATGAAGTTTCTAATTAAACCATTTAGATGCAGTCTTTGGTTTAGCACAAGTGTCTCATTGATGTGTGCATTTCTGTCGATCATTACGTTGGTGCAAGATTGTTTGATGTACCACAGAATCAACAAAATCTTAACAAGCAGTTGCATTTAAATAGTATTCACAGTCAGAAGTCAGACCATGGTTTCGAGTAATGATTTAAGACTGCCGAGTGTACTGGGCCTGAAATGGCTAGGGGTCACTAACGATTTTATCGCCAGGACCGTCAGGATTCCATTATTTATTAGGAGATTTGCTTGATTAAGTAATTTCTTGGGAGATCTAATATTGAGTTAAAGGGATACTAATGGATACTGATCAGAAGAAATTTATCTCATTAATCCCGGAAGGTCCTCAGTAGAAATTAAAGGTTTAATTTTCTATATCATGCAATGTCTTCCCCTGGTGAGCAAATCACACATACACACAGGCATCCGCAAGATGTAAAAGAATTCATAATTCATCAGACCAACCTACTTTCTTCAATGCTCAGAAGTCCTGTTGTGCCGACAGGGAAGCATTCACCATTTTACCCTTTTCGAAACTGCCCCAAACCTTATGCACGGCTCCTTTCCTTGTTTCCTTACTCTTTGGGAAAAAAATGTTTATTAGCTGCCTAATCTATTGCGTTGACAGATAAAAAGTGCTATTCAGTTTAGGTCACTGGTCAGAATGTTATTTTTAACAGTGTAAATGACTAATGTTAAGTCTTTTCTGATTTTCTAAATTTATAATTTGTGACTAATTCTATCCCTACATAGAAAATGATTGCTTCAGAGATGGGATTTTTAAATGTTTGAGATTTGCAAAGCAAAATGAAATAAACTGCAACAGAATTAAGCAGAGAGGACCACAGAGAGATGATTGGTTTAGCATTCACAAGTCATAAGTGGGCAGAGGAGTGCATTGATAAGCATTTCTGCCTCACATCAAGGAAGTCCCTGGTTGGATTCTGACAGGGGGCTCTTCTGTGTTGAGATTGCATGTTCCCACCCTTGATGCTTGGGTTTCCTCTGGTTTCCTCCCAAAAACATGCACTGGGTTAATTGAAGACTGCTAAATTTCCCAGAATGGGGAATCAGAGTGATTGGCTCTATGTCTCTATATGGGGCCCTGTGATCGACTGACAACCAATTCAGGATGAACCCTGCCTCTCACCCTGCAGCAGCTGGAACAGGCTCCAGCCCACCATGGCCCTGAGTGCAGGAAAAGCAGCAGAAGATGTATGGATGGATGGATGAATGAATGACTGAATAAATGAATGAAAGAAATATTATAACTACATTATATTTACAGTTTTTATTGTTTACTGATGGAATTATTTTTAATTATTTCTAAGCTCTGCCCTTTCAATTTATCATATCTATATTTCTCTGCTAGGTCTTTCTGTTAGCTATGCAGGCTACATGTTGCTTGGCAGCTGTGCTTGTTTAGCAGCAGTAATGCAATGGGAAACAATCAAACAATAAACATCAGGCTTCGCTCATCGGCCCACTTGATTTAATATTTTTATGATGAATTCAGAAAGGAGACAAGTGGAATGTTTTAACAGAAGCTGCTTTGTAGTTGAGCAGCAGTACTGTTTGAGAACCATATCTTAGAAGATGCTGTGTCTGCCTGCGTAGCTTGCTGAGCTAATTGGCCTAAACAACTCATTGATAAGGCCTCTATCCATTGATTTGACCAGGGGTTAATCGTTTACTGAACTGATGTCTTGAAAATTAAATTTGCAAAATCAACACAAAAAAACAATCCCCCACAAAAAACAAACAGTGGATGAAGCCATTTGTCACTTGCAATATACTTATCCTCCAAGAAGCAATATTAAACATAGTAGTTATTCTAATAGGGAAAATAATGTAGGACAAGAAAATGTATTTTCCAATTCTAAATATACTCCAAAACTACTCTTAAAAAATGTTTAAAACAAATTTCACATTGTGCTCATCCTGGGTAAAGGTGACATAGTGATTAAAGGACTATTTTTTATATTGTATTATTTATTGTGATACAGTGCAATATTTCAGTGTATGCTTGTGAGCCCATTTTGGTAAACCTGATTGATAACCGGACAACCTATATTAAACCCTGAGCAGGCTCCTTGAGGAAAAACTCCCTCTTCAAGAATATCACTTATCTGAAGAATGAACACTAAACTGTGTCGATAAGACAACATGCCCTCAAGAACACACAGCTAGTGCTGTCAGCCTTAAAGAACTAACAAACTGCATACACCTTTCTGCTGTTGGCTTTTTCCACAGCCCATATTATTGTTTTGTTTGGAGTGCAAACTAGGTGCAGAAACCTACTGGTATCAGGAAGTTAACACAGGTGAGATGCTGTGATGGTTGAGGAGGATGTGTTTACACTCAAAGCATCATTAAAATGAGGGTTAGGCAGCACCTCAGTGCTTGACTTGCAGAAGATAGATAACTCTCTTTAGACACAATTAGACCACATTTGATCAAAACATTTTATTATTCAGCAGCATGAAGCACACAGGACAACATTTACCTACATTTTTAAGTTTGGCTTCCAAGTATCAGAGCTCTTTATAGAACCTATTAAATGGTTCAACAAGAGGAGTTTTTGCTGTAAATATTTAGAATTCACATCATTGCTTTTTTCACTTTATGTCAAGGTTAGAAAGTCAGTTGAGTGTTCCTTGAGGTTCCTTTTATATAACCAAAAAGGAAAAGATTTAGAATGTCTGCACATAAAGAGAGAATCATTCTCGCATGGCAGTGGATTTAGAGGACATCAGTGTAAAGATGACCTCTTAACCTTCAGCCCCTCATTCCCTTCTTCTCCATCTACCGAGGGCAAAGCACTGGTTTGCTAAAGCATCTCACTGATTTAGATGAAGAGACGTGCATTTGACTAAAACTGACGACAGACAGTGTTCGTATGGCTGGGTAAGGGAATGCACTTTACGTAATTATGTACTTGTGTCCGTAAAAGTGCGTGCATGTGTGCGTGCGTACGTGCGTGTTCCTCTCTGCAAGGTGAGCTATGGCTCCTACGTCCTCCAGCCTCTGGCCACCGGCCAGTCTGGAACCTCCATCAAGTTACACAATATTTTAAAAGAAAATACAAACGTTTCCTTCAAAATAAACCCCCCAAACCCGTATTATCGATGAGGATTGAACAGCGTACTGTTTTTAAACCTTGTATAAAAGTTATAGAAATATTATGACCTTATGTATTACGTAAGCCAATAAAATTCAAGCTGTTTGCTGAACATTTTTGTACATATCTTGCGCGGTTTGATTTTATTTCGAAAAGCATTATATTACCGGAAAGGGGTTTAGTGTTTAGCTTTTCTTGCTAACTACTCACCGGTCAGAAGAAGGGGGGCGGACTCATTCCAGTTTTCTTCCTACAAAAACCTTCAGAGTTAACAGAGGACAACATTAAACGGTTTTGGAGGTCACTAGCAGAGACCAGGGTTGTTTTGGGAAGATATTTAAAAAAATCTTCCGATTACCTTAACTTAACAAACATGTGACACATACAAAGTTCATCCTTGCTTTGTTGGAGTCATGAAGGACAAGTGACCGACACAACAAACACCGGCGGCACCGACCCGAGAAGCCTGAACTTTCCCTCACCTATAACGGCCTGCTGTTGTTCGCCTCACGGTTTGTTAACATTCGCCGGGAACAGCCGCTGCTATTTAACACCGACTTGACATTTAACGTTAAAGTGCAGCAATGCTGGCCGGCTGGCCGGCTGTCCGCAGGGAACTGCTTACGGTGAGTTAACCTTACGGACCGCTTTGTCGAAACTCCGCTGAGCTTGTCCGGGTTTTTGTTACCCCGTTTTCTGTTTCTTCTCACGAACGTTAAAATTAGTTACGAATCACCAAGTTCGTCACAATTGTGATTTAAATTGCCCCCTCGCTAAGATCCACTGGAACGTGTGTCCTTTCTAAAGCAGCGAAAAATGACTTTGTAACTGATTTTGTTTCACAATCCACAATTTAATAAAACCAAATTACTATTTCGTGGGTTTTTCTACTAGCCGGCATACTTTGCAGGCATATTTTTCAAATGCTAAAACTAGATTGGCATATGAATCATATCAGTCACCAAAGATTTGTGTTCTAACTTTCTATGGGATTCTAGAACTAGACTAAAAAAGATTAAAAAGTACCCAAACTGCAAATGTTCTACATTTTAAGGGCCTGCAATCTAATCCAGAATATCTATTCTATTTTACAGTTTTGTGCATTGCTTTTGAATAAATGGTTAGCATCAACTGTTTTTTTTTTCTCATGCTGAAGATATTTTTTTTAATGCAGATCATCATGTATATTTAAGTGTCATTGTGGTAAGTAGGCTATTCCAAAAATAATATGAACTAATCAGGTCAAACATTAATAGGAATCATGTGTCATTAAGAAAAGAATTGCAGGTTAGATGACAGTGATGTTCTATAGGATGAGGAAACATTTCAGTCTGGTACATGCTTTTGTTTTTTCATAATGAAAACAATAATTTTCCAAAAAATTATTATGTTGTTGGTATTGAAACAACTCGGGGAAAAAGTGCACTTGAAGTTTTATTGATTTATTTTATTTTTGAGTGGTAATTGTTTGACTGATCATAATGGCTTATTGTCCAACTGTGTTGTCATTTACCTTTTTAAATCCCTGGGAACTAAGTTCCTCAGAGTACATTTAATCAGTAATCTGTGGCTGGTTGGATATGAAAGTGACCCTTGCAGCCCTGACTATTCATCCATCCGCTTCCTCCCTCGGGATGATGGGGGCTCTGGTTCCCAGGCAGAGAGAGTGGAAGACAGAGGAGAAGCTCAATGAGGGGTGCGTAAGTATCATCACAACAAGACAAGACAGGGCCTTGAATAGCACACAGGGGTCACACATAGTCTACCTGGGAAATGTAGAAACTGTAGACACTGATTCACAAACTGAGTTGTGATAGTGAACCTGCAGACCTTTGGATGTCCATGGCAACACCTTGTCGAGTGATTGCAGTAAATTAAACATCGCTTGAATTCCATACAGTAGAGCTATATTGATATCTGCTCACATAGGGTAAATACCACGTATTAGAGAAAAAGATGTCAAGCATGTTATGATTTGATTCCACAAAATATGTCCCTCTTTAAACACGTACTTCAAATTATTTTGAAATAAAAAAGAAAAATTATTGTATTGTAATTTGTGCCAATTTGTAGGTCTTTTTTGTCTGAATTTTTCAGTGATATCTGATTATAAATTGCTATTAGTTGAAAATGACAATTGTCAACTGACAAAAAAATAATCAGCAGATTAAATTATGATGAAAGTAAGTGATATTTGCAACATGACAATAATATCTATAACAATTCCAGACAAAAAATCTATGAAAAGTGTAACTGCATACACAAACTCCATGAAATACCCCAAGATTTGTTAAACAAGCTGCTATACAGTTTTTGTCAACGGTAATGTTTGACCAGCAGAGCCACTGATTGGCTTCTTTCATTTAGGTAATAGCGGCGTTAATTTGTAGTCCGGATGTAGTGTTAAAATCAGCATCTCTGCAGTCAAGCCCACATGTGATTTCCAGCAGTCATGTGCTGGTTCTGTAAATGGTCGCGCACGACACAGGAAGTGCTTTTTGTACTTCAGTGCAGTCATGTGTGCATGTGTGCATGTGTGCGTGTGTGCGTGTGTGTGTGTGCGTGTGTGTGTGCGTGTGTGTGTGTGTGTGTGTGTGTGCGTGTGTGTGCGTGTGTGTGCGTGTGTGTGTGTGTGTGTGTGTGTGTGTGTGTGTGGTGTGTGTGAGAGAGAGAGAGTGTGAGAGAGAGAGTGTGAGAGAGAGAGAGAGACGCTTGGTTGTTTGTGTTGATCCAGACCTCCGGGCCTCAGTGTTTGAGGAGGGGTCTCCGGCCTAGCAGGGTTGACCTCAGGGTTGCTATGGTAACAACAGGAACCACTTCCTGAATTCTCAGCCCATCCTGCTACACATTATAGGGCAATGAACTGGAGTAGTGACAGAGGAAGAAAAAAAAAGAATGGAAATGAGGTGGGATTCAAACTCTATTTTAATATCACTTTGAATACAGTGGAAAAATGAAAATTTGAATGAATAAATGTGGTGGAAAATTGCAATTAATTTAAATTAGGCTATTGTGGAGCAAGTTGAAAGTACAAGAATGCAGAGTTTACGTCAAGTCAAGGAACTGAACAATGCGTTTAGAAAAAATTAAAAGGAGGACAGGAAGTTGATCTTGCCAGAGCTGGACACAAAGTTTTTCTCAGGCGTCATTTCAACTCAGTGACCTCACTTTTTAAGCATTCTAGTCCTATTAATGTGATGAATTAGCTAATTTCATTTGATGCAGGGGGCCAACAGTCTTGGGAACAAGATGTTCTGTTTGTCTGTTTAGACTCTATATTGTGTGTGAAACATTTTATAACTTTTCTTTTCATATTGAAATTTCCCTGTAGTGGGACGATTAAGGGCACATTGTATTCAATTGTATTTCAGCCAAAGAACAATATATTTTCATAACCTCTATCAGAAAGCCACATCTCCCAGTAGCTTTGCAGTATCTCATCAAATAAAACCTTGAAGTTTACAAAGTTGTTTCCCCCTTTGTTTCGGAGATGCAGATGTGCACATGATCTGTTTTGAATTAAACATTTTTTTAAATAGTTGGAATAGGTGCTTGATGCCACGAAGGTAGTCTTTTCAGTATAGTTTTTTTTAGGTAATAATAAGGATAATAGATTTTATTTAAGTTCCCTAACTTCACGCTCAAGGATATCAAGGACAGGTAAATAACATTTTATATGTTGGTATTGCATTAGTTATACAGCTGTATAAGTGACACTTGTATATGTAAGTGATTCATTATATTTTACGAGCTGTTATGTGACCTGTTCAGACTGCTATTTCTGTGAATTACTCCGTTTAAGGGAAAAGATGAGTACTTTTCACTGTTTAAGTTTAGCAAAGTTTATCCATGCAAATGTTTGCTAAAATGCTCAGCTGTTCAAGAGAGGGCATGTAAAAGTGGCTGCAAAACCAAGTCTAATGAAAAAACACAAAATGTATTGCATCTCTATAAAAGCTGCTGAGCTTCCGAGATTTTAACGAGACAAATTAACTCTATCATTGGCATATTTGAAATATAGAAAGTAAAATATTTGCTTCACCAAGCCATAGCTTCATTTATGACTTATGAAGCAAAACCAAGTCCTTATAGGGAGGCAAAGTTTGCTGCAAGCCTCTGGTATGTTGTCCCCAAGGGTGTCGGGAAACATTAACCTGCCATTTCTGTTGTTTAGGCTTTAACTGTGTTAATAATCAGAGTTCTGGTTTCATGGGCCACTGGTTCTGTTAGCATTCAGTACCCTGATCGGAACATCCAGTGACCTGTTAAACTGCTGACACACAAGGTCAAGTTGTAAGAGGTAGAATGAGCTGGTCTGAGCCAAGTGGAGTGGACGGAAGGGTGACGAAGTAAGGGTTGGGTTAAGATTCTGATTAAGAATGGAAAGTTGCAAGAAAGGTCCAGCCTCACACACTCTTTGACACCAGCTCATAAGCACAAAGATAATTGATGTTGTTGGTGAAGACTATTAGCTAACTATCAAGTCAAACGGAACATCTATGTAACATTACTGAAATCAGGAAAGTGCTTTTAACAAAAGTCATTTTGCAGCCAAACCCTATCATGTAAAATGTTTTAGCTTAAGTGTGGAAACTCCTTTGACATTGGAGAAGTAAACCTGTAACCTTAAAACCCATTATGTTGAGGAGCAAAGTTAGGTTTTGCTACTAAGTCAAAGATTGCATTTCAGTTACAGAGCAGGAGTTTGCGGTAAAGGTGAACAGCAGTTGTAGGTGTAATGGTTGTAGATGTTCTATAGGTCATCTTTATTCCTCAACCAGTTGAGGTGGTGCAGCGGCAGAGCTTTTAAGGAATGTTGTCCAGATGCAGACAGATAAGTGTGTAGCTCTTATCAGATCAGGCTACTATCTTACCTCTCAGTTTCTGTAAACACCCTGCACGCCCTCATCATTTATTTATGACTTTATATTAAGAAGTAGAAAGTAGCTGGAAAGAGAAGCAGCAGTAAGCTCTGGTCTCCTTTGTAGCAACACATTAGAATTACAGTCTAAAGACAACTTTTAAGAACCTTGCCTCTTTGTTATCTTCCTTATTGTAAGATTAGAGAAAAAATGCCCCTCTCCTCTGGGGGTGAAATACAGAGATCGCTGGGATAAAATATCTTGTCAGACTGGAATACTTTTCTGGAAGAAAAAAACTGTTTTAAGAAGTACTTTTGCTTGTTTTGTCTTCTGCCCCAACAAAGCAGGGATTCATATGTTTCAGGATTCCGCATCATGATATTTCTACTTCAGCTTCATTTCTGAATTTGTAAGTTGGAAAATATTTTATGAGATTGTGGTTTTCACAGTTAACCCTCTACTGACTGATGCATGTGTTAAATTACAGCACCCAGCACTTTGTCAGTGAAGTAGTCCCAGCTCACTTTAACAAAATATTAAACTTCAATTTATTATTTCAAAATTAAGTTATTGCACCTGTCATGACATGTACATATAGTTGTTGTGAAGTCTGAATATATATCAATGAAAATTTAAATGAATCTCGAGAAGGACATTCACCTTCTCATCTTTACAACAGGTATCATGGCAAACGGGTTGATTTCCCTCCTGTCTAAAAGGACGCTTTTACTAATTTCTAGGTCTGAGATTAACCCTGGCCTCTGCTAGAGTAGCTCTCTTAATGTAACAGCTCTGAAAAATCCTTACATTACTTTTTCTGGCACTTGACATCAGCCCATCATGAATTTGCAAGAGAAAAAGTTAAAATCTTGTTATGTGTTCTGAAGTATGAGTTTTTTGCCCTCAGGCATTACTTTGCATACCTTTACCTAATTTTTTGAAAGTCAAGATTTTTTACTACAAACACCTGACATCATAATGATATATTTGAAAGGAAAAATCCAGAAGTGTAGGGATGGAAAACCAGGTAATAAAAACATGAACCAAGGGATGATAAACAGAACCCCATCAAAACAAATTGACCTACTGAAACAACATTTTAATGTTTGTTTGAATAAGCTAGTTACACTCCTGCTCCTGTGACTGGGCTCTGCAAAAATTTCAGGCACTGCCTCAGGCTGTTCAGTAGATCTATGTGTAATACAAGAAAAATAGGCAATTTAATGTTTTATTTACGGTTTCTAAAATGTGACTTCTAAACTGAGGTTCACATAGAACAAATTTTGTATTTCCTGTATCAGCCCAGATAATAAGACCACAGAGGCATAGCCTTAGGATGTGCATTGTTATTGTTTCTCTTACAACATGGATTTGATGCAGGAAGTCACCCATCAGTCTGCAGTGCTGGTTTAACGTGCCACTTTGGTCAAAAAGGTCCATCCGTGTCGTTTGGGGCTCCTAACATCAAGAAGGGATGCATATATCATGTGAGTTACCTTTTTAAACTAATCTGACAAACTGCAGCACTGTTTGCAGCCCTTTATTTGGCTTTTCCTCCAAGAGTGTTTTCTGTCAAATTTGATGGTGAACACAGAAGCAATTTCAGGCTCTCTATTTGTTTTTTAAAGAAGAAAGAGCTGTTCGTTTGGCGTTGCAACGGTAACAAAAACCTTAAAAAGCACTTATTAAAACGATTCAAATTTTGCTGTCATAGAATTTCTTTCAAGTGATATATATTCAGAAAAAATCCCATAAAAGAAAGAAAAAAAAGTACACTTCCAAATTAGCCACAATTAGGCAGAGATTGGTGAAAAAAACTAAACAAAAGTCTGCAAGTAATTACTTACAACTAATAAGGGGATTGCTGGTAAAGGCAAAGCAAATCATTCTGTAGACAGCTGTGAGTTTTTCATATGTCTGAAGCTAGTTAGAGTTTGTGTACATGGTGGTTTTCTCTAAGGGACAATAGTTGAATTAAAGTGGTTTACAGGGTGAGAGTGGTTTAGAAACAAGATGTGACTGCATTTTTCAGATCAGTAGCATCTACATAGACTAAAAGCCTCATCCTTTAAAAACATTTCAGGAGAAAAAAGTAGAATTCCAGTTATTTTGTATAAACCAGGGTCTAATTACAGACAACAGAAACCTACCTCTTAATACTCTCAGGTGATGAAAGCTGGACATCAAACACCACGTTTGGCACAAAATGCTGGCAGAGGTCGTCTGAAGTGCCTGAGTCGTTGATAAAGTACTACTCTAATAGTGTTTAAACAGGCTCTCATTGTGTTGCTAAATTTGTGATGTAAAGTCAGGGGCTTTCAAGTGGGTAAAAGGCCATACATACAATACATTCCACAACTAGTTTCTTCTGTAGCACTTTTAACATCAATATATCACCAATGAATCTGTTGCCATCTGGACATATTAACTGTATACACACATACTTTTATGTGGAGGTTTGAGGCTGCACTTGTCTGTTTAAAGTGCATACAACAATGTTTAAGGGAAATGTTGAGTCTTAATGTAAGAGGTTGTACTGTGTTGCTGGATAAACCTTTAAATAGTGTTTAAGATGTAATAGAAAAAATAGTTTAAATATCCCCATTTCACCACAACTGTTTCAAAGACTATAATTTAAAAGTAATGTTAGCAAAAGGTTTAATTGGTATGGAATATTTTTATAGCTGCATAATACAACCATCCAACCATCGTCTGCCACTTATCCTACACTCGGTCACGGGGGATGCTGAAGCCTGTCCTAGCTTTCATTGGGCAAGAGACACCCAGGACTGGTCGCCAGTCAATCGCAGGGCCACATATGCAGACAAACAACCATTCACTCACCCCAAACTTTACACAGAAAGGTCCCCTTGTCGGAATTGGACCGCGTGGCACAGGAGGTGGAGCGATTGTCTTTGTAACCAGACCTTCCTGGTTCGTTTCCCCACTCCTCCTAGTGTGTCGAAGTGTTGTTGAGCAAGACACTGAACCTATTACTGCTCCCCTGGTGCTGGTACACAGCAGCCAATAGCTCATGGTTCATCCATGATAAGTTAAAAGCAGAGAACGAATTTCCCCACTAGGGATTAATAAAATATACATTATTATGAATCGAACCAGGCTTCTTCATGCTATGAGGGCAGGGCGGTAACCACTGCGCCACCGTGCCGCCTCATAAATCATAATTTGTCAATATTTCGGAGAAAAATAGGGCATGTCTCGAAAAAAAAAGGTTATAACTGGTATTTGCAAATGTGTGGAAGGCACATGACCAGTATGATTTTTTTTTTTTTTTTTGTTCAGGAAATGTTTCTCATCTGAATTGTGCCAGGAAGTAACTGACAGGTTAGCTCCAATCACAAAGACACGAGTCAGTGTTTGGCACTCATGCCGAATAACATGCAGGAGGGAAAGGATGAAATGAATGAAAGTCAAGAATTCCAAATTGGAGTGCAAAAAAATGGAAAACAAGTTTTCTTTTTGTATTTATTAATGCCCAATAATTACTTCATCATGAACACATTAAACACATTAAAAACATTTATTTATAAGTTATAACTTAAAGCCTGACGATCTATTATATCTATTAACTTATTCTGAATGTCAACTGGTTTGAGAAACTCGTACCGGTTAAAAAAAAAAAGCCATCTTCCACTCCAACTATTCTGTAAATGTGTGACGGCAAATGTCAGGAAAGATGAGTAGTTTTGTAATCGATGGAATCCATTTTTCCCGCCACTTTTCTCTTGCCAACTTGCGTGTAAGCAGTGAGTGTCAGGGGTTAAGATTTTGACGAAAGAAGAGCTGCTGGCTGAATTGCATGAGAGTCCTTGCTTGTCATGGACAGAAGTGTTCTTTATCTTATAAGTTCTTGTCGAAATCTTCTTGTCGTGGCAACTGGACTTGAATTTCTTCACTTGAAGCATTTCACCCCCCAAGAGGCTTCTTCAGTTCTTAACTGAAGAAGCCAGTTGCCATGACAAGAAGATTTCGACAAGAATTCACTATGACCTGGATGACTTGAGAATCTCCACAGACATTTATCTGATAAGCCCCGTCCGATAAATAGACAGTGGCAGAGTAGCTCTGGTCATCTTAACTGCAAACTCAGGCATTTTTAAATATCTGCATAGTAAAGCAAATGGATGTGTTTTTCTCCCTTGTCCTTATTACAACACTTTTGGCTCTTATTTATTATTTGGGGGTGAGGGGACAGTTGTGACATGCGACATGAGGATTGATCTCAGTAAATTGATTCTCCGTAAGAGTTCTCCAACACTATCTCTGCAGCGAGAGCATAGAAGTCAAACACAGCTGATTGTTCCTCTAAAACACACAACCAGTCTATTACACAATCTTCCAGTTTGCATTCAACTTCCTAGGACTAACAAAGGGAATGACTGGAGGTAAGTGTGTACACCTGCTCTCTTTTTCTCCTGTTTCTTCTGGCTTAGACTCTCTCTGTCTGTCTCTCTCTCCACTCTGTGTTTGCCTGCTGCCAAGAATTTGTGGAATGCAGGAATGCAATGTTCTGATAAAGTTTGCTTTGTTCCCCAAGTGACCTGAGAGAGAGAGTGAGCGTGAACAAGAGAGACAGATACCCTGAAGTCTACAAACAGACCATAGGGTGCGTAGATGGACAGAGAGACAGTAAATCTCAGGGGATGGCAGTATGTACTGTTCATCACACACTTGTCTAACTTTTAATACTCAGTCCTGTGACCTGCCTCACATGTAGTCGATAAGTAGCATTCCTGCAGCATTATGTTAGCCCTGAATTGTCAAGGCATCCATTAGGCAGCTCACAATGGACTGCCTACAGTTCGAAGCTTTCAGACAACCCTGGGGCAATACGTCAAGGGTCTTGAAAGCTCCCAGACACTCTAGGACCAGCTGATGTGAGACTTGTATTTGCTGGTATCTTCAAATATAGTTTACAACTTGAGTGGAGTCAAGTGAGATTTTGGGGGAAAGAAGGAGATGGGTTTTGAAATTAGAGCAATATTCAGAACAATATTTTACATGCTTAATGAAGAAAAATCATACCAGAAAATCAGGCAGATAACTGTGTTGGTCCTGCCTCAATAGTGTTGCGTGATCAGTGGACAGTAATGGGTTATCCAATGCAGTGTAAAGATATATTTTAAAATTTGCAGAAGTCATTTTCAGAATAATCAATTGAAAGCTGACGAGAAGCTATTTCTCTCTTCGAAAGCAGCTCATGTTTTTTTTTTTTTTCAAACATAACTTATTTCTCTTCCTTGGGATTGGAATTGGTCTTTCCCCATATAAACTGATTACAGTGGCAATATTAGACCATGATGGAAGTGACGCTTAACTAGTTGACTGTTCTGTCTTGTCACACCGACAACTTGTCAGAAATGGAGTCTCTCAGCTCAAATATTATTGTCATGCTCCTTTTTTAAGCATGCAGGTTGCGTTCTGAGGAGCTGACTGAGGAGCTGATTTTTGAGTCCTTATTTATGGAATTTCTTTTTTAAGATAAGTCACAATGCTGAGCAGTTGCAAACCTCCAGTTTTGTTCTGTTGCGCCATTAGAGGGACAAATAAAGAAGTAATATCCCACAAAGATTTCTGTTTGGTTTGCAAGGTCGATAGAGGCATAAAAACTTTGCCACTGTTTTGCATTGACCAAATACCTTAAATATGAAAACATGTGTATTGTGCATTTGTATTCTCTGTACACACAGGAACTCAGAGCAGTTTGAATGAATATCTTCTAGTAAGACCGAACACACTCAACCCCTTTTTTTCACTGTGTCAGCCTGGTTAGCAAAGTAGCTGAAATACAAAAGGCTGGTTTGTCATTTGTCATTGGTGTTGTACAAAAGTGTGGGGATTTGAAACCGCTCTAAAAGCCAATGGGTTGACTTGTAGTGCATTTCAGTGAAATTGGCCTCTATCTGTGCAATAGGTTGATGCTTCGGCTCTTTGTTAGTAAAGGAGCAGGAGGAACTAGGAGGTAGACATGGCATTCCTGTCTTTATCTCAGCACAGGACACACGTGATTACATGCTCTTTTGCTCTTTCTGTCCCCAACACACACACACACACTGGAAAATTCTTGCTCACAAAGACATGCACACTCCTCTATATAAAGTCTTTTGAAATCAAATAATTTATCATGTCTGAATTGTGGGGCCCATGCCATCCCTCAATCATTCAAATGAATCCAAGTTAAAGGTGTGTGAAATGGGCATTTCCATTTGTGTGTGTGTGTGTGTGTGTGTGTGTGTGTGTGTGTGTGTGTGTGTGTGTGTGTGTGTGTGTGTGTGTGTGCGCGTGCGTGCACACACACACACACACACACACACACAAACAAACACATGCGGGACAAGAAGAAGGGACAGGAAGTGAGCATTTTGGAGCAGGGTCAAAAAGGGCAACATGGGAATCCTCCACATTCATTTGCGTGTGAAGAAATAATTAAGTTGTGTGTGTGTGTGTGTGTGTGTGTGTGTGTGTGTGTGTGTGTGATGCCTAAACAGAAAGGCTGAGTTGTGTTTACATGGTAAATATGTGTGTGGGTTGGGAGTTAAGGTTGTGGAATGTCACATGCTGATAGAATGCTTGCTGGATAACAATGGTCGAAGAAGAAAACCTGGTGGAGACCATTAAGCATGCTGGTTGTGGCTCCGGACAACGACTGAACTGTAAAACAGGAGAGGATGGAGTTAAGACAAAGTGAAGAGCGCTGTTCTAGACCACTGCCTTTTTGTGTTGTAGAACTTACCGTATTTGCTTTGATGCATAGTTACAGAACTGAAAACTTATGGCTTTTGTTAAGAACATTAGACCTTATTGTCCTTGCTTCAGTTTAGCATATTTAGGTTTTCCTTTTTTTTATTTCCTTTTTCCTTTTTATACAATATATCATCCAGCATAGAGTGAATGACTGAAACTGTAGATGCTACAACACCTGTAGATGTTATTACAATGGCTTCTCGGTTGGATCACAGCGAAGACATAACAATCTGTATCACAATACATAATGCACTAGTGCATTTCACAACTGGAAGAGACTTGGAAAAAAAGGAATTCATATGTTCTGAGATTTGATTTATTAGATAATCCATCACATACTTAAAGATGAACAAAAGTGGTTGGGGAAAAATGTCAAAAAAAGATTAAGGTGAAGAGCAATAAATAAGCTTTAAAATGAGTTAATTGGCTTCCACCATTCTACACGCTCAGTATGAAAAAATAGTTTGAACTTTATTTCTTTCCAAACATGTCCAATACTTTATTTTTATAGTTGGAGAGAAATGCTAAACTATAAAGCTTCAGCCACAAAACCATCAATTTGCCAACACTTCCTAGAACTTAAAACATTGTGCAAGGGAGTGACATAGGGGCGGGGAAGGTCTGGTTAATGACCAGTGAAGCGTGGAGCTCTTAAGGAACATGAATCAGTCTTACACTGAGCAGGCCTCTGCACAGTTAGAACCATGATTTTACATCCATTCTGTTCTTTGGTGTGATAATGAATTCTGCTTGTCAGCCGAGGGTTGGCCTTCTTGAGTTAGAGAGGAGGTAGGGAACAGCAGAAACACTGTAAACTACACAGACAGGATGTGCTAGACAGACTCGACGATTTTTGATTTCAGGTTGCCAACAGGTCAAGCAGAAAAATCCTTTTTGCCAGAATTGTGTCATACTTTTCCCTCACGTCAATGTGTGCAACTTCTCTTTTGTGTGAGCATGGATGCTTATGCGTAGGATCATCATCATCTCTAGGCCTGGTTGGCAGTCAGGGCTACTGTAAACATCCTTGACTGGAAGCTGGTTTTAGGTCCTGGGGCTTTCAGTCGGATGTTTGCAGCAGCCAACTGCTAGTACCATCACTACACCTTCTTTTCTGCTGTCTTGTCTTCAACGCGCGAGTGTGTGTGTGCGTGCGTGCGTGCGTGCGTGCCTGCGCACGGACAGTGATAACACAGTGTATTAGTTTGTCTACTGGGTAAAGTCAAGTACATTTTTTTGGTATCGTGCCAAATTATAACAGTGGACAACATTTGATTTGTTAACACAGCAAAGTGAGAGAAATGAGATACCGATTTAGCTTCCTGAAAGCATCCTGAAAGATTGCTAAGAACACTGGTGGGCCAAGGGTTGTGGGAGGGGGGTATTTGGCCAAGGAGGACTTGCAGTGGCCAAAAGCGTTTGAGCCTTTGGCTTAGTCACAAGTTTGAGCATTTTCTGACAGTTGCTCATTACAGAATGGGGAAGTCAGAGCCCAGTCAGATTCCAATTTGCTGCCCGTTTTCATTCCTATACCAATGATAACATTGTATCACCAAAGACTTTTCCAAATGCCAGTCAAGACCCCCTCTCCAGTCTATTTGTCCATGTTTACATAGATGTTGGTGGAATGACAGCAGCCTATTCAGCCATGTAATTTATTTTTTTCACACCCAATAGCTGCTGTTTTCTGATGTGGTTCCATTCCAGATTGAAAAACTTGACGTTCACAAAATAGAGAAGCCTGTTTTGTTATTTTCAAATTGTTAATATACAATGAAATGGTCAGGAAATTGTGCAGTTCCTTGGCAGATACTTCACAAGTCACTCTGATCTCGTTTCCCACAGAAACTTTTTTTTTTTTTTTTTTTTGGGTGTGTCAAATCTACCTTTGTAGCTCTGACCTTTTATTTTCTAGAGCAATTCCATGTTTAGGCTCCTCATGTTCTTTCACGCAGGGTTGTTTTCAGTTTGTGCTTTCATTTGAAAGGGTAGTGCGGAAGATTCTGGTCTGTGATTGGGCAGCTATCTGATCATCTAGGACCCAAATGTATCATGTACCTTCATGAGAGCTAACACTAACATACAGCGATACATTGCCTGTTTCAGACAGGCCTGTCTGAAAGCCATACTTGGCTCCTACAGAGTAAAAAAAAAAACCTTTCCGGTAATCATGGAAATAAATATCCCAGGCAATATTGAATTATTTCATTTTGCGACGTTCATGTTGTATAGCTTTTGTTGTTTGGAGCATCTTTACAGAAATGATGGCAAATCGCTGTGATCTGTTACCTCCCTAATTCTGCGATCTCCGCCAATACAATCGACAAAAAAATGGGACAACTTGCGAGAAAGGCGCACACACCTTTTGTACTTAATATTAATGTAGTAATCATAATAAAAGTTACCAACAAAATTTGACTACTTCTGATGTTCTTGACGAGACCTTGATAACCAAGGTAGCTAAAAGCTTGATGCTGCAGCCTTACATGAAAGCCTTAAAGTCAGATTTCATCATTGCTGGAACTCAACGGATATTATTGCAATCCTGCACAGTCAATAAGGGAAATTTGGTAGAATACTATGTGTCAGATTTCAATGCTTCTTGAAAAAAATCAAGATTTTGTTTTATAATTTTTAGTGCATTAATAGGACACATTCCGCCTCCCAGTCCGGCCTTTTCAGTTCCCAGTTAGTTGGTTGCGGCCTCATCTCCTCAAAGACAAGGTCTCGGGCAGAGCTGGGACAGGGAAGAGAGAGAAAATAAAAAGGAGATATTCAGGCAGTGGAATGATGAAGAGGAGCGACACAGAAGGGAAAGGGTGGGGAGACCAAAACTATCCTTGCTGAAAAGTTTGGTACTTATTTTTCTTCCCCTCTTCAGACAAGGCGGAGAGGATGTGGGTGTGACACACACTACAGGACCACAGACAGTGAAGGAAGGAAGGAAGGAAGGAACCATTCTAACATTACAGCCTTCCCCATCCCCCATTCCCACATCCATCATATCATGAATGAAATCATGCTGTGGTTCCCGCAGTTTCTGTCCAAACAGTCTCTGAGTTTCATTTTTTTAGTGCTGTTAACCCAGGAAGTAGACTGCTCTGGTCCCAACAGACTCCCTCCATGGACAGAGGCAGTGAAACAACTCAGTGCCTTGTCAATTCAGTAATTTATCAGCTACTTACACTGTATTTGTACATAGACAGTCAGGAGGAAGAAACCCCTCTTGAGTTTGTGATAGCACTTGGGTCAATCAGCCTATGTCCCTGTTTCTGATGAACTCTGGTTGATCCTCCCATTGAGGTGCAGCTCCCCTATTGACCTCTGAGTTTCAGAAAGTGTAAACATCCTACACTCTCGGCGTCTGTCCCCTGGTGGCCGGGAGTGGGACTGTTTGCACTGCCTGGCTCAGCCACCCAACTCGCTGCTGTCGTAAGCTTTGGGGGGGGGGGGCAAAGTCCTTATCTTCTAACTGTCGCACCCCATATGACGCAGATGCAAAATCTTCACAAAGGGAATGGGTCCTTTATTTAACAGATACTGTAAAACCGCAATATGCAGGATCATGTCAGTGTCACCATGTTCCTAGTCAGTAAGCTGTGTCTTTATATGGCCTATCTCTGTTGAGTCGAAGTTGACAACCAGTCACCTGAGTAGATAAAGAGCCATTTCAGCAGGGACTTGAAGGGCTCTCGCTGCTGGGACTGGCAGAGAACGCCTGCCGTACAAGACAGGAAACAGGGAGTGGTTCATCTCCCGACTGGCTGGTTTCCCTGACCTTGCAGCCTGGGTCATAACTGTCCCACTGGAAGCAGGGACACACACAGTCACACACAGTCACACACACACACACACATTACAG
>CAAKHD010000334.1:45268-66415 GCA_901007705.1 Fistularia tabacaria
GGCCCGCACACCCGCACACACACCCCCACCCCCACACACACACACACACACACACACACACACACACACACACACACACACACACACACACACACACACACACACACACACACACACACACACTTTACAGTACATGAAATATCTCCTGAGATGACTTGTCCAGGGAAGGAATAGAATGACAGAAATGAGAATCAAATCACAGAAAACCTATTACCCACAAAGCAAAAATTGACAGTGTAAATAAACAGATTTTGGACAGTTCTCTTCATGGATGCACAAATGTGAAAACAAATCTTGAATACATTGGAGGAGATGATTATCCATAAGACTAATTTCTTTATTTAGGAAATGACACTCATATATTGCGTGTGTGTGTATGTGAGAGAGAGGGAGAGCTTTCTTTGTCATGGTAAGCAGTATTGCGGCCACAGGATGATGCACAGAGGAAGCAGAGGCAGTGGGTGGATCAGTTTGTGTGTTCAGAACTATAAATACACAAGGGTAAATAAATGCATGTGCACAGAGGAAGTGGCTGCTCAAAGAGGAATGACAAGAATCCAGCGAAGAGGAGATCTTATTATACCTGCATTTGAGGGAAATGCAAGATGATTTCTGATCACAACACTAGAGGTCATGCGAGTGGTCCAGCACGCAGTTTTTATTTTTACTTTTTTATAATCAGCCTGCCTATCATGAGTGATGGTAACACACTCACATGTATATCTTCCACTGCTCAAAACACAGCAACATTGTTTGCATAAAGTACAATGTTTTAGGAGTTATTTACTTTTTTTGTAAATGATTATCACATTTACTGAGCAAATGATCTCATGGGTTTTATAAAAAAAAAATGCAAGCGATCAGTGTAAGTTATTAGGTAGAGAAATATTTTGAAGATAGAGCCTAAAACTCATCAGAACAAAAGCTCAAGAACTTTGAAAACTAAAGAAAAGGGAACTATTGATTTAACAAAATAAAACATTGAAATGATATACCTGAGGGTGGATGGCCGTACCGTTTGAAATGTCACCAATTTGAGTGTTTGTAAAAACGCAGTATTTTTGTTTTTGCGGTTTGTTTCGATGATTCACTTCGCTGTCAAACACAATGTATTATTTGTAAAAGTACTGCTGTCAACCACTAGAGGGCAGCATGTAGGAGCGTTCATGTCCACATTCGTGGATTAGGCCCGTTCAACCCATTGAGGGCCTGATGCAGTACATCGCTTGGGTGTTTTTAATGAAATTGTATATATCCTAATTGAAAACTGGAATGAATACAATTGATCTGTTTCCAGTATTAATTGAAATAAGCAATTCCCCCCTTGGGGATCAATAAAGTATTCTGAATACTTTTAAAAAAAATGTTTTTAACTTGAATGATGAATGGATATTTGCTTTCAGTTTTTATCTTGTTAAATCTTGTCAAGATTTCAGTAACTTTTTTACGTTCTTTTGTCTTATTTCCACCTGTAAAAGAACAATAAAGTTTGTATAAACTACTGTGTTCTTAATTAAAAAAAACAAAAAAACTAGTGGATGTACCCTGAGTTATTTAAAAAGGGCAGTTCATGGAGTTGTCACAAAGTGGCGTGTGTGTGTGTGTGTGTGTGTGTGTGTGTGTGTGTGTGTGTACTCGTAAGTGCATCTTTTAAAACTAATTCATCGATGATGTTTTCATACTATTAGAGATATTGCAAATTATTTAGGTGTGTGAGAGAGCTAGAATGTATTAATGCATTCAGAATGCAAGTCATGATTTTCAACATGAACTTCCTGTTTTCCTTATATTAGAAAGCAGAAGTGGACATTGAGTCTCGTATCTAGTTTCTCCCCAAAGACGGAATCCACCGAAACCAAGGCAAACTGCAGTTTCTGCCACAGACCTCCGATACAGGGGGAAAAAAAAGGTCTCAAGACTCGCCTATTCTGTCTCTGTGTCAATTTAAGTATTGCATCATAGCTAATTGACATTTCATCAACCACATGAACTACTCCTCTATATGTCTCATATTTTTTTCCTGCCTTTGGGTGCTTTTATGGGTCCCCTTGAACATTCTCTTTGTCCATCTCACAGACAGATCCGCATTTACGCTCAAATTTTACATCTGCCCTTAAAGGTTATTTATTTATTTTTCTTTTAACAGTTTAGGAGCCCTCTGCATCAACTGAATTCTAAGTGATGAACACAAGGCTGAATCTTTTTAATGTCGACCAGTGAAATTCAGGGTCATAAGAAGGTCAATCAGAAAGCCACTCCACCATTTCTCTTAAAGCGTTCTAAAAGCGAGAAATAGAGATCTCCATTTTACAGGCAGATGGCACACTCAGTTTATCATTTTCAAAACTTGAGGATTGAAATGTATGAATGTAGACTGTTGTTTTGAAATATTACAATACAACACTGAATAAAAAGTCCTCGTTTGATGAAGTTACATCCTGTGTTCTCTGCGTTTCATTCTGCATTTTTATGAACTTAAAATCATCAGGAAAAAACTGGAGTCACTGCTCATAAAAGGACAAACACAATTGTTTTCAAGATAAGCAGTGTCTGTCAATTATATACATTTGACATAAAATCAGCAATTGTAAAAAGTATAAATTCGTGTAACTTTTTTACATTAAAATAAGGTTATTTGAGGACAACCCTTATCTTCAATAACTGCATCTCACACCAAAGACTGCTGAGTTTTTATACTTCTATTAGGTTCCACTCGTCCCCAATTATGATGAGCCCTTCAAAGTGCTTAACAAACAAAAACTGATGTCCTGGAAGGTTAAAGTGAAAAAACCCCCACTACAAATCGTCAAGCCTTTGCAAATCTCTGCAGTATTCAACCACCAGGTCTTTTGATTAAAATTTACACTCTGCTCACATCGCTTTAATTCAAGCAAGCTGAAATGCAAAATGTAATGCATTGTAAAAGTTGCTGTATAAATGGACTGGTGATGCAGACTTGTAGTTTATTTTCTACATTTTAAAGATTTCACTCTTATTGGAATATGTCTTTTCGTACGCACATCTAGTAGGTGCAGTCTCTCCTAATCACAGTGCCCAGTTGGATTTTATGGTAACACTGATAAACCGATAAATTCTGATTCTATATAGACAGATGTGTTGTGTGTTTACATCGGGGTTGGGAGGTGGGGGTGGGGGGTTGAGACTTGCCTTATAATCCATCCCTCCATCTTCTACCGCCTATCCTAGATCAACTCGCAGGGGCAGCAGCCGGAGCAGGGAGGCCCAGACTTCCTTCTCCCCAGAAGGTGCCCGAGCCACCTCATCTGACTCCTCTCTATGCGGCGGAGCAGCGACTACTCTGAGCTCCTCTCGGATGGCCGAACCTCTCATCTCATCTTTTAGGTAGAGTTTGGCCACCCTGGGGAGAAAACTCATTTTGGCCGCTTGTATACGCGATCTTGTTCTTTTGGTCACTACCCACAGCTTGTGACCATAAGTGAGGGTGGGAACGTAGATCGATTAGTAAACTGAGAGCTTCGCCTTCTGGCTCAGCTCCCTCTTCACCATGACAGACTGGTGCATTACTGCAGACACTGCACCGATCCGCCTGTCGACCTCCCGCTCCATCAATCCCTCACTTCTGAACAAGACCCCAAGATACTTAAACCCGACTCGACCTCATCCCCGACTCAGAGTGGGCACTTCACCCATTTCCAGTTGAGCAACATGGTCTTGGATTTAGAAGTGCTGATCCTCATCCCGGCTGCTTCACATTCGGCTGCGAAAATGCTCCTGACTCGATCCTGTCACCACCAAACCAGATCCCCTCGACGCCCTGGCTGTGCCTAGAAATTCTGTCCATAAAAGTTATGAACAGAATAGTGACAAAGGGCGCCCTGGCGGGGTCCAACTCTTAACGGAAATGGGTCCACAACCGCCAATGCGAACCATTCTCTGGCACTGATCATACAAGGACCGAACAGCCCGTCTTACAGGGTTTGGTACCTGATACGCCGAATGCCTTCTCCAGGTCCAAAAAGCACATGTAGACGATGTGCCCTCAAGGACCCTTCCGAGGGTATAGAGCTGATCCCCCGTTCCATGGCCAGGACGTAAACCACATTGCTCCTCTTGGATCCAAGGTTCATCAACTGGTCAGACCTTCTCTTTAAAAAGGGGGATCACCACCCCAGTCTGCCAATCTAGCGGCACTGCAGAGGTTTGTCAGCTAGGACAGCCCCACAACATCCAGAGCTTTATGGAACCCAGGGCGGATCTCATCCACCACAAGTCTGATGATATGACCATGAAGCTGAACATTCAACTGCAGCCTAAGGTGTGCTGGTGCCAGGTACACATGTGCACACCTTTATGTCTGAACATAGTGTTCATTATGGACAGTCCATGACGAGCAAAAAGGCAAGTAACAGAACACCGCTTCGGTTCAGATCATGGTGACCGTTCCCTCCAATCACGCCTTTCCAGGTCTCGCTGTTGCTGCTCACATGAGTTCTGAAGTCCCCCAGGAGGACAAGCGAGTCCCCGACAGGAGTGCTCTCTGGCAGCCCCTTTAGGGACCCCAAAAAGGGGGGGTAGTCTGAACTGTTCCGAAGTGCATAAGCACACACAACCGTCAGCACCCATTCCCCAACCCGAAGGTGGAGGGAGGACACCCTCTTGTCCTGCTGACTGAACCCCGACATACAGGCACTGAGTCGGGGGGCAATCAATATACCCACACCTACCTGGCACCTCTCACTGGGGGCAACTCCAGAGTGGAAAAGAGTCCAACCCCTCTCAAGAGGCTTGGTTTCAGAGCCTGACCCATGCGTCCAGAAGACTTCAACTGTATCTAGCCGGAAACTCTTCACATGAGCTCAGGCTCCTTCCATAGAAGTAACATTCCAGTATGAATAGTTATATGTCTCAGATTACATTGTTGTTCATCTGGTCAGCAGAGGACCCTAAATTGTTCAGATATGTGGATGAATGAGTGAATGGGTGTACAGCTGTGTATGTGGCCCTGTGATCAACCAGCGGCCAGTCCAGGATGTACCCTGCCTCTCGCCCAATGACAGCTGGAGTATCTCTTTAAAGGAACAGAAACGTGATGCATAGCATGCTGTGAGGAAATGAAAGATGGGAGGACAAGAAGCGCATGGAGACGCAATCTGTTGTCGGCCAACAATGTAGAGAAAGTGACAAAACAAACACACATATGAAGACATAGGAGAGACAACCTGCTGAGCAGAGGCAGACGGATAAGGAAGCACATGATCATCTGGGCGGGATGCGAAAGCCTCCATCACACGGAGAGAAGAAACATGACGACTGAGGCTTAATCAATTCACTCAATTGTTTTTGCAGTGAAGTGGAAATGCCATAGAGAAATGGCCTGAAATTGAGCAAGAAATTAGTCAACGTTTATGACCAATTCCCTGAAAATAAGTAAAAGAAGAAGTACAACAGAGTAATTGCCTGGAAAAAAGTCACATTATCACCAAAACTCAGCAAGCAAGTCAGTATCTGCTGCTAATTTGCTTGGAATTACCTAAAAATCAAAAAGACATCATTCTAATCATCCAAACAATCTATCAGCCCAAATGAATTAGCACTTAAACATGTTAATTTAATAGATAAGTGGATGTTTAAATAAAAATAGATGAACTATCGAGCTTGCATCTTTCTAACTAACTAGCCTGAACTAAGGGAGTGATAACATTCCGTTTCGTTTTGTAAATAAATGCTTTATCTAATCCATAGTGGTTGACAACAGGCTGAGAAGCAAGACTGTAAATGCACAAACACACGCACATACACTTTCACAAATCTACACACAGCATAAGTCCCCTAAGTTGGCATTTCTTGAATTTTTGCATGGGGACCAAAATTAAACAGTTTTCTTTATGTTAAAAAAGACCGGGAGAGAGGTAATTTTTGAATCAATGTTAATAAGTTTTATTTTGTAAAAACCTTTTAGAATAGAACTAAAAACCTAAGCAACTAAGAAATAATAATTGGAAAATGACCCAAAGCATTATGGGATAATGGTATCTATTAAAAAAAAACAACTAACTTTACCTCCTGTGACCGCAAGTCTTCGTACGATGTCGCTGCATTGTTGAGTTCTATACTAGTTTCACAACTTTGATGTCTTTCTTGATTGTACTTGCAAATGCTCATAAAATAAAAGACACAGATGAGTGAAAATATAACAGTAAATCTCCAACATCCTGGTAAGAAAAAAAACCCCTTTATGGCAGTAGGTTATTTTATTTCCTGCTGGTAATTTTTAGCTTGCTCGACAAGCCAATTAAAAATTGCAGCCCCTGGTTCTGTTCTAACAGGGCCCCCCTGTGTCGAGGTCCATGTTGTCCCCCATGTCTGTGTCGGGTTTCTCAGGTTTCTCTAGTTTCCTCCCACAGTCTAAATACATGCAGTGGGTCGACCGAAGTCCCTAAATTACCCAAATATGTGAATGAATGAGTGAGGGGTTATAAGTCTCTATGCATAGCCCTGTGATTGACAGGTGAACGATCCGGGGTTTAAATGTGGTTGAAGTTCATTCTCTTAGTCATATTAGTGCATTTATTGAACACCCTTTTCTTTGTAATTTACCAATTTAATGCTAAAAAAAGAGCAAAACAACAATTCGGAAAAAAACATGTAAAAAGGGCTATGGGAGAGAACACCAAATAAAATCCACTATCCTAAAAACTTTTTTTCACAGTAGAAAGCTGACAATTTTGTCGGTAAAGCTGTTCCTTGACATGCTGTGAAATTGAAATAGCTGATGTAAAAGATAAGTGGTGGTCAGGTGTCAGAAAATGGCACACGCGGCTGGAAATGACACTCGGTGTGTCAGATGGAGGGATTTGTATATCGTTTGCCTGCAACCACCTGGTTTAATTACTGAATTAAAAAAATAACAATATTTTAACCCTTTCTAGTGGAACCGAGGGTTGACGAAAGTCGTCTATCTTGCATGCCACCAAAAATAACAAGCGCGGTGACACCAGTTTCTTCTGGGTAACATTCCCGACTCTTCTCTATTTTTTCCTCCTTCCTCACTCAGTCACTACCCAGCTACAACCACACACCACACCTCCGCTCTCCGTGGAGGCTACAAAATAAGAGCTCGAGCCACCAACAGCGGTTGCAACTTTAAACAGGGATAAGTTCTGAAAGATAAGTTACATACTTCCCTCTCCCCCCAAAAAAAGTCCCTGTTTCAAAGCAGTTGCAAAACCAGTGCAACAAACGAAAAACAAAACTTCCACACACAAGCCCAACCGCAAAGGAAAACCCCAGTTATGCCCACATAACATCAACCCACAACCCCAACACCACAATGTTGTCCTGTATTTACCTTTCTTATTCCCTATGCTCTATTTCTTTTTATTACACGAACTAACCAAACATGACAAAGTCCTTCAAGTGAACTGGTGGTCTCACAATTCTCCCTGAATGAGAAACAGTCTGTTGTGGCCCACCAGAGTCTGGAACCTGGACAGGACCTGTATCATCCACGGCTAGTGATTCCCCAGCCCCACAGTCCCCCTCTGGTGACCCCTTGTCCAGTAGCAAGGGAGCATGAACAAGAGAAGCTGGGAGTCTATGTGAAGAATCAGCAGGCACCAATCGTGTGTAGGGTTTCAGTCTGTCATGATGGATAACATGCCCCTGCCCACCAAGGTCCAAAGGGCTGGCGATATGGTAAGTGAGTCTCCAACCTAGCTGCAACTGAAGAAACAAAGTCAGCATGAGAAAGAGGCAAGTCTAGACACACCAATGGAGACTGCACCAACACATCCACTGGAACGTGAGCCCTGTCCGTGAGTTAGAAAGTACGGAGTGTAGCGGGTGCAGGCATGAACCAATGAGTTAGACGCAAAAGCCACCTGTTTTAGATAACCATCCCACTTGCCCCCACAAGCAAGCAACGATTTAATCAGCTGGTCAATGTGCGATTAAAACGTTCCACCATTCCGTCAGATTTGGGATTATTAGGTGCTGTGTACGTTTTCTAAATTCCCGACACAGTCTCTGCACAATCTCAGCTTCAAATTGCCAGCCCTGATCCCTGTGGATCATTTCAGGAACGCCGTGCACCAGCAAATAGTCTTCGAACAAGCACTGTGCTACTGACCATTAGTGCTACACCATAGCCGTAGCTCTCTGTCAAAGGTGGACCAACATTTCTCTTGGAAAGTGAGGGATTGGCTAGGGCATACCACCACTCGCTGTAGTCCATCTCTGTCCTGAGTCAACACAGCCCCAACTGCTTCCATGGAGGCATCGGTGTACACCTTAAAGGGGATGAAGGGGATGTTGAAGTCCGGCATGAGGGCAAACAGGTCAGATGAAAGCACTTCTTTCAGGTATTCAAAGGCCATGTTATATTCAGTCCTCCATTTGAAAGTAGTGTCCTTGCAGCTAAAGCGGCGCAGAGGAGCTGCACGCAGGGCAAAGTCCTAAACAAAACATCAGAAGTAAGAGCAAAGGCCCACAAATGCCCTCACTTTGGTTGGATTCTGTGGTGTAGGCCATGTTCTGACTTTGTCCGTGTTTCGGTGGTCAGGCTTGTAAGCCATTGTGAGAAACAACATGTCCTAGGAACACCACATGATCTCGAGCCAGGTGGCAATTTTTAGAATTCAGCTTGAGACCTGCTGCCTGGATCCAAGAGAAAACCTCACACAGACTGGAGAGCACGTCGTCGAGGTACACCATACACACCTGGTGGAGGAAGCGCTCCGAGTACTCACAAGATCATGCGCTGCAACGTTGCAGGTGCATTAGTGAGGCCCGCCGGCATTGATCACTGGTAGAGACCCTGTCCTGTCGTGACAGCAGTTTTCTCCCTGTCCTCTTCAACAACCTTGATCTGTCAGTGGCCATTTGAGAAATCCAATGTGCTGAACCACAAGGAGCCCTCCAGTGCATCCATGGTCTCATGCACTCTGGGTAGGGGGTGACAGTCTTTCACGGTTATGCTATTCAGGTGACCAAAGTCAAGGCAGAACCTCCACTCACCATTCTTCTTCTTTACAAGGACAACTGGCGAGGCCCAAGGGCTGCAGCTTTCCTCAACTACCTCTTTTGCCGGCAAGGCAGCCACCTGTCTATTTCCCCCCTCTTTTCAGACGAGGCTCAGTAGGCGCGCCGCAGTAGAGGAGGATGACCCCTGGCATTGATGTGGTGTTGAATAATGGTGCACTTGCCAGTTCCTCGTTTTGGTGTACTGAATTTCCCCTATATTCCACCAGCAATGCAGTCAGTTGCGCTTTCTAGCGCTGACTAGCTGGCGACTCTTTCAGTGACACAGTGGGCACAGCATTGGATGTGACGGTAGAGACAGTCTCATTCAGAACTTGTGGGAGCGACACAATGTCAGACTCATCCACAGCGAACAATTCCCCCACGTGCATGCCTTCTCGCATTTCAATTTCCCGACTTGTAGGGTTCAACACCTGGGCTGTGGAAACCCCGCCTTTCACGGATGTCACGGTGTGAGCTATAACACATTCACGGTTGGTCTTGAGGTTGGATGATAAGTAGCCCACAAAGTCAGGGAGCTGATCAACAAGCCCAGGTGGGGATACCTTCACAGGCACCAGCGCCTGGCAAAGTGAGAGCAGTGTTGTGTTGGTGGCGATGGAGACATTACAGATTTCTGGGATCAGGTCCTTGCCACTCACTCAATCGTGGAAGTACAGAGTCCCATAGAGGAAGTACAGTGTCCCATAGATACAATTTGCCATTGGGGTAATCCAGGAAGGCACGGTTAGAGACAGGGAAGTCCAGGCCCAGCAGGGCCGTTTGTGTGGACCCCCTAATAACGTGGAAAACCTGCTGCTGGTAGGACTTCCCCAGATGCAGAGTGGCTGTTATGGTGCCCAGGGTGTCAAGCATCTGTCCATTCACCGCTCGTGCAGCGATGAAGTCCGCACTTAGGGGTCGCTTGTGTCGGGCTGGAATGCGACAATGTGTCAATTTCCATCCCTTCAATGCATCCCCTTATGTATGAGGTTGGCTGCTTTGTCTTGGCCGGTATCATGGCCATACTTGCGGACATTACACCCTCCAGACGGCCCATAGCCTCTGTAGCTGATGTTTAGGCCGCAACATCAGTTACATATCTTTTCCCGACTGGTACGCTGGGTCTTCCTTCTTGAGGGGGAGGAAACGCACCCCCTGCTGTATCTGTGTGTCATTTTTGAAGGTTCGTGGACCTCGCCTGTTTGGGGAGTAGGCTCTGTTATTGTAGGGGGGCCCGTAGTCCTGTTTTTCCAAAGGGTTGCCTTTGTTTCTCCTCTCACGCCAGCCACGGTCAGGTGAACGTCCTTTCTGTTCACTCCATGAGCTAGACAGAGAGCCCTGTTCACCACAATTACACTGGCACTGGCCTCCTTGGACCGGGTGAGGGGCTTTCCTTTCATCTCTCTAGCATTTGGCCCCTCAGTTGGTTGTTTTCCTCGGCTAATTGCCTAATTTCCATTTGCTTTTCTCTCATGTCCGTTGCAAGTATGTCCAAAGCTCTGTACAAGTTGCCTCGGTCCGACATGGAGTGCACCTTGGCCGCTGTGCCGCATTCAGCTGGTGTACCTGTATACTGACATAGTCCATCTTTAAGACCTCTCTGGCCATCACGCACCGGCCGGCGATGGTCATGGCCTCCTCCAAATCAGTAGCTCCTTGCTTGTGACATTTAGCTCTCAGCACCAGGTCCAGTCCAGCAAGAAACCTATGAAATTTCTCCTCTTTCTGTGCTGTATTCCCGGAACTAATAGTTCTAGGCTCTCTCTGGGAGACCGTGGATGGGCGCAGAGGCTTGTTCTGAAATGGTCAAGGAATTGTTTTTTTTACCAACAGCCTCTAGTAATTTCTCCTTTACCTGGTCATAATCCGCCTGGTTGACTGCTAGCAAGCTATCCCATAGAAGGAAAGCTGCTTTTGTCAGGCGTGTTGTTAAAATCCTCGCCAATTCATTGTCCAATTTACCATCAGTGTCGCCAACCAGCGCCTTCACCGCTACTTCATATTTCTGGCCCAAGAGGGGAAACTTAGTTTTTCTTCCCAGGCGGCGGAAGTTCGATCCTCACATTGCTGTAGAATGGTTGCCCTCTGTAGCACTCCTTGTTGTCATAGTCCTGCGGGTCCTCATCACCTCTATACATCTTGCTCCCAATCATAAACATCCTCCTCTTTCTAAATGTGGGAACAAAATTCCACCGCTGACACCAGTGTAACTGAGGGTCAGCGAAAGTCATCTATCTTGCATGCCACCCCAAATAACAAACGCGGAGACACCAGTTTCTTTTGGGTTACATTCCCAACTCTTCTTTATTTTTCCCTCCGTCTTCACTCTGTCACCACCCAGAACAACCGCATACCACACTTACCCTCGCTGTGGAGGCTTCAAAATAAGAGCTGCAAGCAACAACAGCAGTTACAACTTAAAACAGGGATACGTTCCTTAAGATATGTTACACTAAGAAAACGAGCAAGGCCATCGGGAGCAATTTGGGTTTCAGTGTCCTGAAAAGTGTCTTACCCAAGGACATTTTAACATGCAAACAGGAGGAGCCAAGGATTAAATCACCAATCTTCAGATTGGAGTCAAAAACCACTCTATCAACTGAGCTACAGCCACCCCCTCACACATTCATTTTCAATACCGCTTGTTGCTCTCGCAGGGTCAAGTTGGGGCGCTGGAGCCTATCCCAGCTGTTATTGGGTGAGAGGCGGGGTTTCATCTCGGACTGGTTGCCAGTCAATCACAGGGCCACATATAGAGACATGCAAACCATTCACTCTATCATTCACACAATACATAATATCACCATTCACTCTTTACATAGAGACATAGAGCCATTCGCTCTCTCATTCACACATCAGGGCAATTAAGGGTCTCCAGTCAACCTCCTGTATGTTTTTTCGACTGTGGGAGGAAATCAGAGAAGCTGCCAGACATGCAAATAAGGGGAGAACATGGAAGCTTCAAGGGACCTTCACCAGTGACCTTTTTGCTGTGAGGCCGAAGTACTAACCACTGCTCCACAATGCCGCCTGGCCTGTATGTCTTAATTTGTGATTTCTATATGTGTAACCAGTGGCAGCATACACCGGAAATTGTTTCACAGATTAATCAAACAGCATGAGTTTGTCGTCTGTCGGGCTCTTCCGTCCTTCTTCCAGGGATCATTAGGATTCCATATTATTTCACATGATTCTACATACAGAATATCAAGTATAAACTGTAAATTTTATTCCATACAAATCATCTGCTTTGTATTTATTTCTTTATATCATTAACTAGCTTTCACATATTTTGTAAAATTAAAAAAACAGGTGAAACACTAATTCCTTCTGTTTTTTGATCCGGGATTATTTGTTGATGTTCTCCTTGCAACTTCAAATATCATTTGATTCATGTCGAATACAACACTTGAATCTGCTCATCCTCTCGGTGTTATATCATATGTTTCTCTCTGTCAGTAGAACTTTTTTTTCAGATTAAATCCTGCAATATCTTCATATCCTCATGGTTACTGTTTTGGTGTTATGATCTAATTTTGGAAAAAAAAAAAAAATCATGTGTCATGCATTTGTGACAAAGAAGTCTATCAGTTTAAGACACCAGTGAAACATTAAAAAAGTGCACGACTACTAACACTGCATTCATTCCTGTCAGATTAGAACATTACTGATGTCTCAGAAGCTGGAAAGATAATCTTTGATATTGTAAGTAATATTTAAAATCAAATCTCTTTGCATGTGAAATCCTCAGCTGTGATATTTTTGAATTGTGATATCTGCTCAGCCTTTTGCAGGCACACGGCATAACATAGCTTTACCTCCACCGATTCAGTAATTTCTGCATCTAGGATGGAGTAGGGTCTTTAAACACATCACATGACACAATTCTTCATCCAAGTCCTCCTTTTATTTCAGTTTCCAAAAGGTCAATTTTTGCTGCAGCCCCGTACGTTTAACAATACTGCACCGTTAAATCCAGTAAATAGAGTGAACAGTCAACTATGTCCTTAAAATAAGTCAAAACAGTTTTCAAGTAGCAGATATTAATAACATCTCTCTCTTACGGTATATATCATATGTCGTTTTACATGAATACTGGACATGACATGAATGCAAACAGTAATGTAAAATATCAAAATGCTGTACAAAAAAAAAACAGGATGTACAAATGAATATATCCTTACAGCTCACAGATCAATGTAAAAAATACAAAAGAGGCACTTATTGCACGCACACATTCACTCACGTTTTTGTACACAAACCACAAACACATGTACATATATATATATATATATATATATATAAAATATAGACATATATTTCATATTACATACAATATGCTAAAAAGTCATATATTTGAGCCCCAGTCATCATACAATTCACCTGAAAAGTTTTTACAATTGTATCGATAAGAACTTGTCATCAAGGTAGGCGTGCGGTATTTAAAATGGAAGTGCAGGCGTTTTATTTCACAGATATCTTTCACGAAGAGGAACACAAAAAAAAATAAATGATAATTTTTTTTTTGTTTCATTTCTTTATTTTTGTCTTTGTTTCTGTTTGTGCTTCCAGAGCTGGAGGGGGTGGGGGGCTTTCTGCCAGCTTTCTGCCAAGAACTAACTTACAAAAAGTATGACGGCAATGCCTTTTTCTCATGGGGGCACATGACAACGGGATAATAAACCCCAGATTAAAATCTTTAGTAAAGCTCTTTGAGCCTGCCAGGGATTCGCTAATCCTCAGTTGGTAAATCTTTCAGCTGGGAGGTAAATCACTTTGTGCTAATTTGGTGGAGAATCGGTCTATTTCTAACGTCAAGGAAGACAATTATGGTGATGTTTGTGTTGGGAAGACACCAAGAGGTACTTGAGAAGGAGTTTTGTGAGGATGTAGACAAAAAGAGCTGCTGTCCAGCAAAATTTGGGGGTTGAGATTAAATGTCCTGCACAGAGAGGCCGCAGGATAAGAACATACACACTATTAATGCATTTCCAAAGCTAGTGGTGGCTTTATACAATATATATGTATCAGCCTCCTCTTCTTCATCAAATACCTCAAAAACTGCATCTCCCTTACAGGTATATTCTTTCACATTATTTTCCTTCCGGTCATTTCCACATGCTGTAAACGGTTTCTAAACACACAGATACAGTAAATACAAAGATTAAAAAAAAATTAAGTATTCAGTTTCATTCACTGCAAACAGAAATGACATCAAGCTCGGCACAGATTTAAAAATGGTTATATATCACTTACACTAGTGTGATTTATTTATATCAATTGTAAAACAGAATTTTAGCAAACAATGTTACAATGTTTAATAGATTTTTAAATTGTGCAAAACAACTATCTGTTTACTTTTAGGTAATTTCTTGGCAGAACTTTTTTGATGCTTCCCCTTGATTTTCTATTACAGATTACTGCATATGTGTTTTTCCGTATTTAGTGATAAAATGTTTCTTGAAAGTCGATCCAATTTATCAACTTTGGAAAAAATAATGTACAGCGCCTTTAAACAAGAAGACACAGATTGGCGAAAATGAGCAACAAATTTCCTGCCAGTTCCCGCGACTTCGAATCACACCCAATCAGTTTAACATAGAGATGACGCTGGTGGCCAAACCGAAGGCCCCCTGTAGTGCCATTTTTAACCAACAACCACTCTGGAAGATTCGCAATTTGAAATTTCAAACATGCTTTTCAACTAACTCGCTGAATGCATTCACAGATTATAATGAGAGCAGTTTGTCCTTGACAAATACAACTGTCAATCGTCAAACGCGTGACCAGCTTCTCCATCGGTGCCTGTTCACTCAAAGCCCATTGGAAGAACATTGAATTGTGCTAAAAGGATTGTTAATGTCAAAAATCTATACGAGAGGAAGGGTTAAGACATTGACACGGTCAACAGATGAAATGATAATCAAAGCAGTTGCTGGTCACCGCATTTAGGAAAAAAAAATGGCTGCTGCCTTAAAAGTTAGAAAAGATATGACTCGTTTTCAGATTTGGGCAGAAACTCATTGCAGTTATTAATTTCCCAAGTGATAGCTTCAGTTTGAGATCTGGCAAATTTACAATAAGATTTAATTCATAATGCACGTGAGTATCCATAGTCCTTTGAGCCTTTGATGACTGAAAGGTTTGTTCAACTTGAAAGTTTTGTCTCAGAAGTGCAAGAGTATTTTTTACATGATATATAAAGCATACCAAGCCCAACAATATTTGTTGTTATTATTCTATATGTGAATGTACTATTATCTTGGTAATATCAAAAAACTGCTTGCCACTACAATAGCATTAGAAAAGCAGAAACCACAGTTAACAACTGCTGTTAACTTCACAACCGTACAGGATGAAGCCTATTCAGAATGAGTATTAGTTTACAGCTATAGGGAAGAAGAAATGTTGATGTGCTATATTTGGCATTTTGTGTCGGCTATGTATTATTACCACATTGTGTGATTCACTACAACACAGTTTACTTCACTATATACTATTCTGCTTATATTAGCTTAGCACTTATTAAGTTAGAAAACCTGCTTAAAATCACTTGTTTACCTCCACCCCTTAAAAAATATGAATAAATAAAGACAACTGACTGAGCTGGATGACATAATATCCCTGTCACTGTCTTAATCTGATTGGGATTGACGGCATCAGGATATCAGTTTGGAAGTCTGTTCTCACTGCAGTTATTGGCAAACAAAGTAAACTATACTACATAAAAAAGACCTCCCCTGATCGCATTGCACCTGAAGAGCCGATGAGAATTAACAAATAAGAATGAAATGTATCAACTAAAGACTTGTGCCGAGCCCTGGCTGAACTTAATTTTACACAAATGTATAAATGTTATCATTTGGTTGTTATGGTTTTCCATGGTGTCAGTTTAAAAAAAATAGTAGCCGACAAAAAAGCGCCTCTACTTGTAACTTAAACAATATTGATACTGAGCTGCTTATCAGTTTTGGCTCTTCATAATCTTAGTTATACATTTGACTTAAGAAACCGTGGTTGATAATGAGCGCCAGCGGGTTTTGCGGATCTACAACAAACCAATTTCAAGTTAATCTAAAAAAATAATCAAAGTATTGCTGTCATTTAAAGTATCTTATCTCTTCTTGTCGCTCAACTTTGTGCCTCTTTTGAAAAACAAAACTCGAAATGCGTTATTCTCATCACATTGTAGTTTTGCCCTTACAGCACCTGTACAAAGAGAGCTTATTTCTCGGCAGAGCTCCCATTTCAGCGTTTGATGACTCATGACTATTCAAAGACCGCCCTTGCCAATCAGGAGACTCCTTTGGTTCTAATAGGTTCTTTTGTAACAAGAACGCGATTGGCCACAACTCCATTTTTCACAACATTATAAGGCAATCTGTCTAAGCTTTCTTCGTAGCCCTGATTAGAAAAAGCCTTGCAACTTGTTTGGGGCTAAACAGTTCCCTTGGCAAATTTCTGTAGCTTGGCTCAGGGTGACCTACCATCCTGTGCAGCATCCAATATGGCTGAACCCTTTCATCAGCATAAATAACATCGTAGCGGTGTATGGTAAGCCCTTAACAAGATAAAATTCTAAAGATCTATAGCTGTGTTTTATAAATACTGTTCTCATGGCACTGAAGAAATTTGACAACCCTGCTAAGACTACATTTCTCACATAAACACTTCATTGATATAATCTTTACAAAGTCTGATTCTGTGTAATAACAGCTGTTTAATTGATTTTTTTTAAATCTTGTATCCCCCCCTACAGAGGAACTATTTCATTGTACACATTCCTCTCTCCTCGGGCTCCCACTAAGATAAGCGTTCCCTTCAGTCCGACCATGTTGGAGCTGAGTCCAGGGCGGCTCTTTAGCCCTCCTCCATCCAGATCCCGGCAAGCCATGGCATTATGGGAAGATATAAAAATGCTGCCGCATGCAGAGGTGGGGGTAATGTTCTCTTCCCCCCTCCTCTGTTGCTCTGGCGTCGGAGCAGGGGCTCGGATCCCACTGCTTCCGGCACCCACGCTACCTCCGATGCCAACCCCACCACCAGCTCTCATCTTGGGAGGTGGACCCCAGAGGAAGGCATGTTGGGGTCTGTAGTGCTTTTGGGCATAGCGCAGCAGGTGCCTGCGCATGGCTGGCAAGCGGATGGTGTAGACATAGTACTCTAGGATGCTATGCTGCATGTTGGGGATGGTGACGTGGCACAGCGACTCCTCCAGGAACAGGCGTACTAGCGGAGCTTTGAAGGCCTCATAGCCAAGCTCGCCCAAGGACTTGAGGATGCGAGTGATCCGCAGGTAGTTGTGCTGGGACCTTTAATGACAATGACATTTGGCGTTGCGTTATATTTCATATTTCTGAATAACATTTCTAAGACCTATGGTGTTGTATTTATGCTCTTCTTAGCTCTCTTTATCAAGCTGAATCAACATTTGTTACCCATTTGCTGTAAAATGAGCATGTACACATTTTTAAATCGTGTGCTACATTTCACATCCCCAAATACAAACGACAAACGCCCAAGGGAATATTGATAAGCAAATAGCATTGAGCATTTGAGCAGTATGTGAGGATGATGTCTCTCTCAAATTTCAAAGTACTTGGAAAAAGTGTAAAAACTTTGTGATACTGAGCCCTGGAAATGGTTAAAACTAGCATGTTCTCTTGGATGCTTGGACTTCTCTTGATTCTGATCACTAGGCTGGGAATGCCAGACCAAATCGTTGGAGTGAACTCGTCTGATCTCTCTCGACAATTTCTATATTTGCACCAAACAGTGCTGGAGACAGTGAACCAGTGGCAGCAAACGCAGTGACCAGCATCAACTACAGAACTGACAGATGTGGATCAAATTTAACTAATGGCCCTCTTAAGACCTCTACATACTCGACAAGAATAAAACAACATTATTCTGTTCTCTCACCCATGGTTTGGGAGTTCTCAAAGCTTGTTCTCCACACAATATCTAGGCAGAACTTTATTCTTGAAGGTTCAAGTTTAGATTAAGGTTAAGGTCTTTAAGGTTGTGCAGGAGTTAGTAGTTTAGAGAATGTTATGAAGGATGAAATATGAAAATCAATGGAATAAAGCTGATAAGGCATACAAAAACACACAAACCGACGGTAACTCTTGGACAGAGGATGAAAGTGCAAGGAGGAGAGCATCTGCCGCAAAAGAAGGCGATACTGTCGACAGAAATATGCAAGGGCCAAATAGTGTGTCTGGATGAAGAAAAGTGGCAGGAGGAAATGTAATGGTAAAATAATGATTAAGTAATTTTTTAGACATTAAAAATCAAGTTGTTACTTTCTTCTCACAAGAATCATCTCAGGGAGTATGTAGAGTGAAAACTTCAAGCATTTTCGGGGAACCAAATTTACAAACCCATACTTAAGTACTTATAATGGGCAAGTAGCTGTCGAGAACACTGGACTTTTCCCATTTACTCAAAGTAATATACAGCTTAATCATTAAAACTTAATTATTACTTGATAATTGCAAAGTGACAGCCCGGTCATCTAATACTCTGTTTTGGCAACTATCCTTCTGTTTTAAACAAAATTGCACATTTTCTTTATAGCTCAGAGAATGATACCAATGATGACACGTGTCTTTACTGGAAATATGATCAGAATGTTACACTCTCAGCAGTTTGAATCCAGTGTTCCTTCCTGAGGAATGGATTGTGTTCCCATCTTGTTTTAATACTAAAATCTTTCTTAGAGTTTCATAGAATTATGAGGCAAAGGGAAGGTGATAGCGATGTAGAATGAATTTGTTTTGGTAGAGGTTTGTCAATTGTACTTAAAGTAAAATAATGGCTAAGAGGAAGATTAACTTCCGTCAAACCCCTTGAAAGTCTAATACAGCAGAAACACTAAAAAAGATACTGAAAAAGAAATCTCTTAGCCATCTGTTTAATTGAAACACATGTATACACATTTGGCTAGTGACAGGGAAAACAGTCAAGTTGCCCAGGATTTCAAATAATACCGCTGCTGAAGGACACCAAAGCAATGTCTGGCAGCTGAGAAAACGAGGCCAAAGTCAATTATAGCTGCAACTTTACATCTTTTAGTTGCTGCCTATAGAGTTCACATGGGCACACACTCACTCGTTGAGGTGCTGGAAGCGCTCCTGCCAGTTGGAGGCCCGGGTGACGTTCCCACTCTTATCTAGCAGCTTGATACCATAGAAGTCCAACATCAAGGAATACGCTGCCAGGAATCTCCGCTTGGCTTCACGGGTGCTTTGGAATTCCTGGAGAGGTTAGAGGAGAGGTTAGAATGTCAAAGCAGGTCAACTCAACACCAAGCCAAGTGAAAACATAAAGTTTCAACTATCATAAGCACAGAAATAAATACATCAAGCAATACTAGTTTACAGAGGGAATGGAACTTCTCTGTTATTCCCATCAAAACACAAAAGATAAGCAAATATTTTTCAAAATCTTGTGCCATCCTGGATAATATATACATTCTTCCATTTTTTTAATCAGTTCCCAAAACAGCTTACATTTCCCCCTGAAAGGATTGGTATATTAGGGTCCACCTACCTATGCTACGAAAGACAATATGTGGACAGTAAGATAACTTTACTATATAACTTACCGAGTGTCAGAATAGTGTAAGTAACATTACACTAAGTAAAATGATAAATAAATTCATAGTGTGGTGTAACTATAATATACAGTAAAATCTACTTCACATTGACAAAACTACTTCTTATTCAAAAGAAAATGCATTAGAAAATTGTACTTATTTTGGTACTACAGTAAAATTATTTGTTCAAAAGAAACAGCTACGCTTACCAGGTTATACTTTCTTAGGGAAAACTTTGTTCCTTGCAGTGAGCAGAAGATTAAACTAATTTGAAAATGTTTTCACCGGTTGAAAATATTCAACAAGCATGGAAGAGCTTGTTTTCATAGTGATCACACTTTGAAATTGGAAGAAGTATATCATGTCTTATGTCATCAGGACCAAAATACTTTTCTGAGAATAAAATGCCATTCATTTCACAAACTATTTCAGCTGCCATTATTCAAACAAATAATGAATACAGTGGCATTAAAAGAACCACAACCATCTTGTGGTTCAGCTCGCATTTATAAAATGACAAAGACACACCAATATCTTAATATATGGGTGGGACTTGATTCAAATAAGTTAATTATTGTGGTTTTGCAGTTAATTAATAGAAATGAATTGCATTTTAATATTTCACAGGAGAAAAGACAAATGTCCATCTTTTTGATGCATGACCCCAGACCAGTAATCGTTGGTTTCGGCCCACCAACACCGTTCAGATTTCTCATATGGCCCCTCGTAAAAATTAATTGCCCACCCCTGCCCCAGACCTTCACCCTAGACAGGTCACCAGTCTAGCACAGGGGCACATGCAGAAACATAAAACCATTCATTCTCTCAATCATGTGTTTTGACTTCTGTTCTATTCTATTCTGTTCAACTGAAGAAAGAACCCAGAATATTGGAACAGTTTGTTTGAAAAGACTCTCACTGTAAATGAGGTGTAAATATTACAAAAAATTTTTTAGGAAATGCAAACACGTCAGTGGGCACAGAACACACATCTTTGTTAAAAACACAGTGTTTGTGTGAGAGTAGATACGTGTGTTTCTTACTTTGATCTCATCCTGAGTCAATTCATGTGCGTAGAAGTTGAGCCCTTGCTCTCTCAATGGAAACAGCCTTCCAACACAGACAACAAAATATTTCCGAAACAAAATACATACAAGCACGTTTCTAATTGTATGTTAACAACAACTGAATCAAAAAAATAATATATTCACAAATGCAGGTGAACAATGTAGTTTATAAAGCATGCATTAACTGATTAATAAGGCTGACAGAAGACTCACCACTGAATATAGGTGTGATTGTGCTCCAGCTTGTCATAATCACCTCTCCACTTAGACAGGATCTCCTCGATATAGATACCTGAGAAGAGACAGGAGCTAATTAGCTGCCATAGGCGCGTTTCATCGTGTGTGTGTGTGTGTGTGTGTGTGTGTGTGTGTGTGTGTGTGTGTGTGTGTGTGAGCGTTTGTCTGTCTGAGTGTCTGTGCAACAGTGGGTAAGCAATCGTGTTTTCACTTGGGATCTGTGGGCCACTCCGGGGGTTT
>CAAKHD010000334.1:66435-79300 GCA_901007705.1 Fistularia tabacaria
TCAAATCCCAATTGTTCCCCTCAAGATCTACACGCACGCGCACATTGTCTCACGCCAGCCTTTTTCTCTCTCTCTCTCTATTTCTTCGTGTGTGTGTGTGTGTGTGTGTGTGTGTGTGTGTGTGTGTGTGTGTGTGTGTGTGTGTGTGAGCGTTTGTCTGTCTGAGTGTCTGTGCAACAGTGGGTAAGCAATCGTGTTTTCACTTGGGATCTGTTGGCTAATCCGGTGGTCTTTGGAAGTCAAACATAACCTTTAGCCAAGCAAAACTTACTGATCCTCGAGCCAACATTACCTCTCAACATGTAGTCAGGGTGTGTGTGTGCACAGTATGCGTTTGTTTATGTGTGTGTGTGTCTGTGTGTTTGAGTAGGAGTGATAATACGCGTGTTTCAGACTCAGCAAACACCATCTCACCGTCAGGTACCAGAGGGATCTTGTTCAGGTAGAAGCGCAGATTACGGTACTCGTTTGGCTGCCGGGACTTTTTGTAGTTCTGCAAACAAACACACATACATATATGTCATAGAGTGCTTGTTTGTGCGTGTCTGCTTTGATATTCTCTGGGAAGAATTTCAAAATCACATCTGATTACAGATGTATTGTCTGCTCGCTGTGACTGACAACGATACAGGAAATCATTTGTGTCACAACACAAGTCACATTTTCTTTCATGCCCATTTTTAACAAAGTTATAACGTGAATCTTGCGAGAAACGAAACTATTTCTTTTTCAAAAGGGTAAAAAGGGTCTCTAAGCGGCACACATCTCCAACATAACATAAAAATTAAAAAAAGTATTTTAACACACATTTCACCTTATATATATATATATATATTCATATGTAGATGTATAATTTAAAAATTACATTTCAATTAATTGCTCAATATAAGTGCTCCGCTGATCGGCATTCTTGACTAAATGGCACACAGCCGACTAAATGTTCTTATTGAACCGTGAGAGTGTGAGTTCACGTACAGGATAGCTGTGACGGTACTTGTAAAGATCCCTGGCGGCGTAGAAACTCCGTTTCATCTTTGGACCCGACTCCGGAGAGTAAGTCAGCTGAGGGGGGAGAGAATAACAGAAAGAACGAAAAAATTATTTGCAAAGTGTATGTTTTAACAAATGCAGGGGAGAACTCCTTCGCCTCATAGCTGCTTCACTGGAAGCGGACTGTTCGTTTGAGGTTGAACAACGTCATCATCCATTTCTTCCCAATGAAGGAACGTGTCATGTAACACTACTGAGGGGAGCTGGAAAACTAGATCTGATTCTCGAATCAAATCTGGGTCATGTTAACTTACCCTGGTCAGAGGGAGGGGTTGGGCTTACACTGTTATACTTGGACTAATCCTCTTAGTTTCATGAAACACTTCAGGATATTTATCCTACATGGAAAGTGTTTGAACTTTACAAAAAAAATCAAAATCATCACACAAGATGGTGGACAGCAATTACTCCTGATTATCATGATTTGTTTACCATCAGGCCAGCAATAAAGTCTTAATAAACTGTATTTAAAATTTACATCACATTTTACATCGCACAGCAATGTTTTGAAAATACATTTGGGATGATGACAAATGCGGTAGAAAATCAGGTGAAACCCATTTAATGATATTTGGATTCATCCAATTTATATCTTTTTTGGGATCAGACAGTCGTGGTAACAGCAGTCCGATTGATTTTTATCAGAAATTGGAACACACATCCCTAAATGTGTCTTTTTTAACACTGCAGTAGGAAAGTTGCCCTCAATTATGAGTTTGTTACCAAACTTTTGTTGTTTTTTTTGGAGGAAAAAACATTTCTCAAGCGTCCATATATTGACTGACTGCTTGATTGATATGTTTTAACTTCAAAACAAGAAAGTTGTCTGCGCTTGACACATGGCTGTGTCAAACAGGGACAGTTTGAATTTTCTCTATGACCCATCTATTGCAAATGAAATGCATAACCATGTAAAAAATAAATAAATATTAAAATAAAATAAAATAAAATAAAATAAAATAAAATAAAATAAAATAAAATAAAATAAAATAAAACAGGGTATGATAAATAAAACAAAATAAAACGGAAAAAATTGAATAAAATAAAACGAACAATCGTCGTCATATGAGTGTTAGTGTAACAGGGTTGCTTTGACAAGAAGTGCGCATAATTCATGAGATTTTTTTAATGAAGTTTGGTTTGGGTTCCGCGGCTCCATCAAAATCCGTGACACGCTTGCCCTCTCCGTGTCCCGGCCTTGACATTACGGCGCACATGTTACCGCACCCAGGTCCTGGTCCCCACCTACACACACTCAACCATTCCTACACCATACACATCCCGTGCAACCCTTCGCCGTACCTTGGGCGACGCTTGCCCGGAGTCTTCCGCCGGCCGGTCGCCCTCCGCCGGGCTGACGGACCCGGAGACGCCGCTGTCATCCTCCGCCAGCGGCTCGTCGCCCTCGGACTCCGACCCCCACGTCGAGTCGCATTCCTCCACGGTGCACGGCTCCTTGAAGCGCCAGTTGCCCAACAGATTTCCCATTTAAAAAAGAAAGAAGCATGCAACGCCCGCTCTTGTTCACGTTTTTCCGTAAATTACTACATCGTTTTTTTGGCCGGTAAACCCTCCTTTATATATTGGTTGTGCAGAGCCAGACTGTCACTGACCCCGCAGAGCCTTTAAATGGCAGAAAAAAGGGGGAAATTCCAGATCAGCAGCTATGATGCACGTTTTCTGTATGAGGGGTGTTTAGTGTCAGAGCAAGCGGAGGAAGGAGGGGAGGAGAGAGAAGCCAGATTTTCTTAATACAGGACTAAATCACATTATGCTTTTCTCATGTTGAGTGGGTCTCGATCCGATTCTGAAAATTACCCACGGAAACCCAAGATTCAAGATTCAACGTTTTTAATTTTAATTGTGCAGGCACAATGAAATTTTGCAGTGAGAGTTCCCGAGCTCCCAGCTCAGAGTATGCACAGGATTATAAATATACATGTCATGTACACAGTATGTAGACATGATATATACAGTACGGTATGAGTAGTATATAAAAATGAACATGGTATATAGATATAGCAGGAGGATGGCATGAAGGGTGATATGAATATGACTATGGTTTAAAGTGCAGCTTAGTGCAAGGAGGTTCTGGGTGAGATTGTCTCTGTGGGGGCGGAGGATGGAGTGGTTGTCACTAGGGGGCTTTGTGTTAGTGTGTGCCTGAGCAGGTAAGGGTTCAGGCGTAGGTGTGAGTGCTCTGCGGGGGGGTTGTAGCTTTCGGGGGGGTTGTATGAGAGATTGCTTTTACAGCTCTTGGATAGAAGCTGTTTTTTCAGCCGAGATGTGTGGGTTTTGATTGTCCTGTACCGCTTCCCTGATAGAAGCAGCACAAACAGACTGTTGCCTGGATGGGTGGGATCTGTTGCAATGTTCCTGGCCTTCTTTTGCATGCAGGCATCCTAGATAGAGCCCAGATACGGAAGGAGGCAGCCCACAATGCCCTGTGCTGTTCTCACCATCCGGGTCAGCTCCTTTCTGTCTCATGCCGTGCAGCCGCCATTGCTCTGTAAAAGTTTGTGAGCAGCTGAGAGGAGAGCCCAGCTTGCTTCAACTTCGTGAGGAAGAGGATTCATTGCTGGGCTTTCTTCACCAGGTGTGAGGTGTTAGCGGCCAAGGTCAGGTCAGATGAGATGTGGATGCCAAGGAATCTGAAGTTGTCTATACGCCCTACTGTATCCCCATTTATGTGGAGGGGAGCATGAACCATTCTCCTGGACCTTCAGTAATCAATAACCATCTCCCTGGTCTTGCTTGTGCTGAGGATGAGGTTATTTGAGCACCACTGAGTTAGGTGCTGGACCTCTTCTTTGTAGTGGGTCTCATCATTGTCTGATATGAGACCCACCATGGTGGTGTCATCTGCGAACTTGATGATGGTGTTGTTTGTGGGGATAAATGGCAAGACAGTCGTGCGTGAACAGGGTGAACTTATCTGGAGAGGCAGTGGTAAAGGCTGAGCTGAAGTCCATGAACAGCATCCTGACATAGGTGTTGGGCCACTTTGGGTGGGACAGGTCTGTGTGAGGAGCTCGTGAGACAGCATCCTCCAACTGTAAGACCAGGGGTGCTCACACTTTTTCAGCATGCGAGCTACTTATAAAGTGACCAAGTCAAAATGATCTACCGGGTAGATCAAAAAAGCGAGGGCTTAAAATTTGAGGTAACTCGCTGATTAGCTTGTTAGTTTTGCTGCACTTGGCGCCATCGTTTGCGCATGCCCGGTGACCTAACTGTCGGAAAAATTCAGTTGTCATCTGACTGGCTGCCCTGTATATCAATCAAGTGAGGGGCTGGATGATAGGGTGACGTCTATTTTTTAATGTCATGCGATATACCAATACTACCTTTGTACCTACGACCTACGTCGTTCGCGATCGACCGGTCGATCGCGAACGACGTATTGAGCACCCATGCTGTAGACTGTCTAGCCCGACAGGAACAGCGTCCTTGATGTGTTTGAGGAGGATTCTCTCAAAGCACTTCATGATCACTGGTGTTAGAGTGACAGAGCAGTAATTGTTGAGGCAGGTGACGGCTCATCTTTTCGGCACAGGTACGTTGATTGAGGATTTGAGGCAGACAAGGACCGTGGACAGCTGCAGGGACGGATTGAAAATATCCAGAAAGACCTCTGCCAGTTGTTCCGCGGATGACTTCAGGGTCTGGCCTGACACCCCGTCTGGTCCTATGGCCCTGCTGGTGTTGATCTTCCTCAGGGTAGAACTCACTTAGTGCAGCTTCAGTATAAAAAGCTGGTGATGCACTTCTGGCTGAGGAAGATGTGCAACCTCACTGCAGCTTGATGAGTCGAAGTGAGCAAAGAAGCTGTTCAGGGTGTCAGGCAGGATAGGGTGTTGGCTGACCTGTTGGGCACTGCCTTTGTAGTCAGTGGTGGCCCTGATGGCCCTGATGCCTCTCCACATGGGGCGTGGGTCGTTGTTATTGCAATGGTCCTCAATGCGTTGTCTGTACTTGTTTTTTTGCCAGCTGTATGCCTTTTCTCAAATCGCTCCAGGCCCTGCTGTAGGCCAGCCTGTCACCTGCTCTACAGGTGGCATTGTTCTAATAATGGGTTATGACGTGCAGATAAGAGATTTATAGGCAGGGATCAGTTCTATTGAGATGTGATCTGACATTCCGAAGTGGGGGGCTGCTGCAGCCTTGTATGCACCTGGAATGTTGCAGTATACCTGCAATTTGGGGAGCACAGCCTTTAGCTCCACTTGGTTAAAGTCCAAAACTACACTCACAGCAGCCTCTGGATTTAAATTCATCCAGCTGCCCACAGGCAATACAGCTCCTCCAATGCTAACTTAGAGTTAGCTTGCAGTGGTATATAGGCTGCTATGATAATAACGGAGCTGAGATCTCTGACCATTTTTAACGGCCTGCATTTCACTGGAAGGTATTCCAATTCAGGGGAGCAAAATATTCCCATAACGTATGTCGCTGTGCACCACAAGTTGTGAATGTACAGCGCCAAACCCCTGCCCTTGGACTTGCCTTAAGCTGCAGTCCTGTTGGCACGGATCAGAGAGCGCTCCGCTAGCTCCACCGCGGTGTCGGGGGTGTTGTCATCCAGAAAGGTCTTGGTGAAGATCAGCAGACAGCTCTCGAACTTTGGTGCGACGATCCAGTCGAATCTCATCCATTTTGTTTGTGAGCGACCAGGCATTCGCGAGGAGGAGACTGTTCGGATCTTCCGTGCTGGATTAGTGCATCCATTACATAAATCCCGAGAAAGAACACAAAAAAATTAAAATAAACATAGAAAGCCAGGAGCCTTGAGCTGCTGTGTGTGTCCGCGCCACCATCTTGGATGGCATTCCTACATGAGCGAGCACAGCAACGTGGAAAAAACTGGGGTTAGACCGTCGACAGACTCAAGCTCAATGCGGTTGGCCTCCTTCCTCGACTGGTCGGGGTTGAAAGAGAGAGAGCGTGAGAGAAGGACAGAGAGATAGAAGGCATGCGGTTGTGGCAGAGACAGAAGGGGGAATTAGGGGTGGGAGTGACAGGCACAAAGAAACTCATAATAACAGTAGTTCTGACAAGTTACATGGTAATAGCTGAAATTATACAAAAAGAAATAAAAATGGTGCACACCTGGCAAGATCACTGCAGTAGTATCAAGCCACGACCCATGGTAAAACCGGGGTATAAGAGGGCCCAAGGGCTTGGGAGAAAATGTGAAATTACTATCATGCATTGATGAAGGGATAGGGATATAGGTGCAGGAGATAGCAACTTTACTTCATAAAATTCCTGAGACCTGGCATTGCAGGCTCCCAAGGGACGTAGTTTGATCTACTGCAGTGGTATTGCCAGGCATCCACCATTTATCATTTATATTATGATTACTGATGATATGATTGTATCATTCAATCATCAAAAAATCTGAGGTTTGCAGGTATGAAATATCATGACTAAAGATTAAACTGAATATTGGGACATTTTAGGATTTTAGGATTTTCTTGCCAAGTTTTCTTTGGATTGGAATTTCGGTTTGTGTTTTAGTGACAGTATGTAATTGTCTGGGATAAAAGTTACACATTGAATGTTTTGTAATTGACATTTAGACCACTGTTAACAAGTACTATCATTGATATGCAAACCTAGTGGAAGAATTGGAAGTGGAACAAGCACAGGCTTCTGTTTTAGTTGGTATTTAGCTGTGACAAATACCTTCTATGTGTCACAGGTCAGAGTCGTATCATGAATTTGTTGCACTAAAAATGTGCTGGTATTTGCTTGTTTACTTCTCTTTTCTTGTCTGGAGCCAAACCCTTGTAGTTCAACAAAAACCCTGTAGTCCAGTGTACAGTATATAGTACAAAGAATATGATATAGGGGGTGGCATGGCGGCGCAGTGGTGGGTGCTTTCGGCCCCACAGCAAGAAGGTTCCTGGTTCAATTCTGACAGGGCACCTCTCTGTCTGGAGTTTGCACATTGTCTCTGTGTATGTATGGGTTTCTGGGTTCTCCAATGTCCTCCTACTATCCAAAAACTGCAGGACATTAATTGGAGATTCTAAATTGGCCAGACATATGAATGAATGAGTGAATGGTTGTATGTATCTACATGTGGCTCTACTATCGACTGGCGACTGGTCAAGGATGAGCCCCGCCTCTCATCCAATGACAGCTGCCGTAGGCTCCAGCATCCCCCCCTCCCCCCTCCCCGGCCGTAAGTTTGTGGTCTTAGCAGTTGAAAAACTATAAATTAATGAATAACTACATAGTATAGTATACTTTAGCTTTTATGATTGCATCAGCAAGCAACCTCCAAATATCTATCTAGGTATTACACTTTATCATATCAAAATCTTTGCCTCTGAATCCTCAAAACCATTCTAAGATGCTGCAATTTCCACATCAGTTGTCATCAACCCCAATCCCAAAGAGATGCTGACATATCGCCGTTTCTCCAACAAGCAGCTGAGAGGCATGAATCACCCCCCATACACTGTGCCGGTTACAGCATCATCAGGACCAGAGCTGCATCATGTGACACAGTGATAGGAGGGTACAGTACGCCCCCCCCAAGACTGTCACAGAGAACAAAGAAAACACACATTTAGGGCATTCCAAGTTTATTTCTTTATTTTTTATCAATGTTTCAGAGAAAATAAACAAGTATAGTCAGGCTCTCAAACACCTTGTGTGTACCAGTTATTGAGCAAAAGGCAGTGTTTTAGCTGACACATGGTCAAGTGAATCTGATCTGAGATCAGTAGAGTCTATGACGGTATCTCTTTCTGAACTGCTGGAAAATAAATAATAATCAGATTTTCCTACCATGTGACTTGTGTTTCACATTTGCACCTTTTGATTGCATTTCCAGGTGGTTGCGTAAACATCTCTATTGAACCTCAATGAAATGGCTGCTCAGTTTGTTTTGCTTTGTGCGTTTTCAATGGTAATGGATCTGTTTTTTTCAAGATCATCAGTCAGTCAGAATGAATTGATTCCAACAAATTCGGTTACTGTCACAGGGATTATTTTTCTGACCACACGTGTGTGTCCTACAGAGAAGATTATGTCATTCCATATCCCTAACATGGAGTGTGTTATACAACTGGATTCCCTGTATCACTCAGTCTTTACAGGTTTTTCGTGTAAAGTTTAAGTGCGACAGCTTTACTATAAACTGCAATATTTGACTCCAGCCCCGATAGATATTCATGATTTGGCCACGGAAAGACTCACTCCTGGTGGCCAGCACCACAGACACTGGCTCTACTGTGCTGCAAAATGACAGAGTCACTGAAGTTATTATAAAATAGTTTCTTTCTTGTATCCTGTGTTTATCTATTAATCATTTTTTTCTGACCTGATGATAATAAACCACCTAATCTTAGTTGTTTGAAATCAACACAAGTGACCTCTGTTCACTGCTACAACTTTTTATTGACCTCTTTATCGTCTCATCATCATGTTAGTTATAGGAGTTTCTGAAGTAAGACAAAATCCGGAACCCTGTGAGTAGAACAATGTGACGGCCGATGCATTATACAGTACTGACGGGGATGCCCTGGACATCATTGCTTTACTTCCACAAACTATTTTTTTCATCTGTGAACATGTTTGAAAAACAGTATGAAGGGCATTCATACAAAAGAAGAAAATGTAAAAAAAGAGAAATAATGTCAAGCGGTGGTGTACTTAAATGTATCAAAAAAGAGGACGTATGTAAAAGCTCTATGGGAACACATTTTATTTTATTTTACATGGGGGTTTCCTACAATATGAAATATTTCACATGCAATTTCATCTATAGCACTCATTAAAGGAGAGATCCCCTTTTCAGAAGATGCAGGAAATCAAACAGGGAAGGAACTAACAACACAAACACACACAAGTAAAATACAAATATGAGCAAAAATGATAAAAATAATTAAACTGAGGCATTTCAAAGTGTGCCAATAAGATATTCAATATTTTTAATTTCTCATGGGAATTTGGGATCAGTCAGACCTAAAAATGGAAAAGAACAGAGCAATGTTTTTGTAAATAAAGGTGATTTATGATATCAATACATATTGTAGTGTGTGGTGGGAAGATTGGCTGGCGGAATCCTAGAATCCTTTGCGGCGACAAGGACCTTTGGAAGCCTCTCATGGGTCTGGGTTAGAGAACTCTGTCATGGGAATAGTTGTCCAATGTTGCTGCTAATATGTTACACTAACCTGCACCATTAGTTGTCATAATGGGGGGTCCGGAAATCCCAGCCCCAGGGGTTTTTCCCAATTCATTGGTTGTTGAATCAAACCCCCATTCTATAGAGCATTATCCTTTGAGCAATCCATTCTTGACTCCATTTGTCATTTTGCGGAACCCACGTTTGCCACATTGGTGTCACAAGTTGGATTACAACATGATAATCATGTACAGAGAAATGGAGGATACATGAGCGTCAGCGTGAGGATCGGTAGCAGCTCGAGCACCAGCAGCGTCGCGTGGATTGGCGGCGGGCTGAGGCCCAGCGACGGGCCAAGCCCCAGCAACGGTGGCCTTGGATCAGTGGCGGCAACCCGAGGATCGGCGGTGGCAAGTGGATGGGTGGTGACGACCCGTTGATCAGTGGCCCAACAAGCAACTACCCTTTCCTTTAGGATTACGGGAGAGGCACCCATTTCCTTGAGGTCTACGGAAGCAGCAACCCCTTCCTTGAGAACAGAAGGCACTGCAGCCCCCATAGAGGAAATATGTCATCAGCCCCTCAAATGCAAGTCAACCTCCAGAGAGGTGTGATGAAGCTGCCGCTACAATGGATAGGAGCCCTCACAGTCATACGTCATCGAGGTGCAAATGGTGGCACAACTCAATAACTGATCCCTTGAGGAAACGACAACCCAGGTTAATCTGTCCCTGGATGGTAAGGCCCACCAAATCCTAACTGACCTCCAGCCGCAGGAATGGTTCAGTTTTAAGGCCATTGAAAGGGCCCTTCAGCAACAGTTTGGTTGCCGTATCTTCCCAGACAATGCTTGGAAGTAGCTATCTACCCGTCAGAGGAGAAGGGGGGAGAACTTGGCGGCTTATGCAGCTGATCTAAGGACTTATGCCCAGCAAGGATACCCTGGGTTTGACACTATTGGACAGGATGAACTGGACCTCCAGCCTTTATTTGGGGACTGCAACCTCCTCGTATTCAGGAGCACCTGTCCTTGTTTGCCCCCACGACCTTGGGGGAGGCTCTTGGGGAAGCAGAATGGGTGGAGAACATTCTGGACGCTAGGGAACTGACTTTCGGTATGGGCAGTGTTAGACCAACTGCATACCAGATTGAAAATGTAGCAACTAGCGATGAAGGAGACCCAGCCCCAAGTGCAGCTCCATGATCCCTGTAAAGGAGAGAGAGGAGCTAGGCTTGATGCACGCTATTCCCTGGTGTCAGCCCTAAAGAGCCAAGCTTCAATGGGTGGCATAAAGGGAGGATTTCCACCTTCCTTTCAGGGAGTCACACCCACGGTTGGGTCATATTGGCTAAGGCCAAGGATTGTATGTGGACTTTAACATTGATGGTGTCAAATGCCGGGCTCTGGTGGACACAGGATCCACTATCTCGCTTATCCATCCCGGGGTCCTTCCTGGCACAACTGGCCCGGAACATGGGGGCTGGAAAGACACCAGCCTCAGTTTCACCACGGTCACTGGGGTGCGCATGAAATCCTGGGGGAAAGGATCCTGTCATTAATTGTTGCCTCCCGCCATGTCGACCATAAATTCTGCCTCACAGGGATTCAGGAACCCTGCATCATTGGCTTGGATTTGCTAAAGGGATTGAGGGCTTTAGTTGATGTTTCTGGGGAAACACTACCTGGGTTTTGAAGCTGCCCCCTCCACCCTGTTGTTGAGGAAGGACAGCAGCACACCTCAACTCGGGTAATAGGAGCCTTACGTTAAGCCCCGGTTGAGGATGACACTTCAGGCAGAAGTATTGGTGATTCCCAGGTCCTTCCCGCAACCACCGACTCCGACTGGTTCATTGCTCAGTAGGGGCAGGTCACTTCGGGGTCACCAAGACTCTCCAGCGGCTTCGAGCTTGGTTCTACTGGCTGGGATGCCGCCAGGATGTAGACCTCTTTGTCCACTGTTGCAACACTTGCACCAGCCAGAAGCGCTCCCATGCCCCCTTGCAGCAGTAACAAGTGGGCAACCCCATGGAATCAGTCAGTAGTCCAGGAGTCCACAAAGAGCATCCCTGTGGCACTTATAATGTATATTTTATTAATCCCTTATTTATGATTGGGAGGGAATTACGCAGGCCTGTGGACTTGGCTTTTGGGGCCACGCCTGAACCCGAAGTGGAGGGCAAGCCTGGCTTGGATTACCTTTACCATCTCCGAGAACGACTCATGGGGGTGCATGAGCTAAACAAGCAAGCCCTTAAAGAGGCTGGGTCCAAACAAAAACGGCCCTATGACTTTCACTGTTTTGGAGAGGATTTTGCTCCCGGGGCACAGAGCCTTTCCCTCAAGCTAATGAGCCACTGGGTCGGTCCTTGAATCATCTTAGAAAAATTGTCAGATGTTGTGTAAAGGGTAAGATTAGTGAAAAAGAGCCATGTGGTGGTCCTAGACAAAGACAGACTGGCCCCTGTACCAACCCCTGATCCAACCAGAGGGCGAGACTGGATACTGGCCTACAGAAGCCAACCTCCCTTCCGAGCCGGTTCGGAAGGCACCTAACCTCGCCGACACCGTAGGATCCCACCCCGCTTTAAGGGTTTTGTTATGGATGCTAAGGTTGCTGAGGACAGTTAACCTGCCAGGTTGGAGCTATGTAGCGTGTGGTGGGAAGACTGGCTACCGGAACCCTAGAATCCTTTAAGGCTACAAGGACCTTTGGGAGCCTCTCATGGTTCTGGGTTAAAGAACTCTGTCATGTGAATAGTTGAACAATGTTGTTGCTGTTGTGTTACACTAACCTGCACTGTTAACTGTCATAATGGGGGGTGCACTCTTGTGTAACTGTTGCCGTCAGGAAATCCCAGCCCCAGGGGTTTTTCCCTATTAATTGGTTGTTGAATTCAACCCCAATTCTACAGAGCACTATCCTTTGAGCAATCCATTCTTGACTCCATTTGTCATTTTGTCAAACCCCATCTCGCCACAATAAATATATTATGAGTATGATATCTATAAAAGATAAGTATTTATTTCAATTTAGTTCTTATAAAGACTGTTTACTTTTGCTACCACCTACACAATAAAGTAAGTATCTGTAAATGAGGTCAGCGAATCTTGAGGGGGGCAAACATAACAGCAAATATAACAACAATATTTTTACCTAATGAAAACACCATCATGAAACATCCGCAAAGCAGTGGCGGCTGTAGAATGAAGCAGGAAGCTGTAATTATTCAGCTGAGCAATCCCACCAATTGACATGCGGAGAAAGCAGCCAGTAGAACTACGTTCTTGTAGAGTCGATAAAATTCAGTGGATGTGTCACATGAGCTTTGCTCCTCACATTTTCCTGTTTATATTGTCTTGGCAAATTTTTACCACTAGATGGAAGTGTCTTCTCTGTAATTCCACGGCTGTTCCAGCAGTGGCCCCTCCCCTGCTTGTCCATAGCTAACAGATGTGCACACACACACACACACACACACACACACACACACACACACACAAACACACACACACACACACACACACACACACACACACACACACACACACAGACACACCCTCACACACAGATAGGATCCTGAGCCCTGGATCCCCCACCGCAGCAAACAAGGTGTTCCTTAGCATTGTGTAGGTGTGCGTGCATGCGTGCACGTGTGTGTGTGCGTGTGTGT
>CAAKHD010000335.1:7083-62447 GCA_901007705.1 Fistularia tabacaria
TTTTTTTTTTTTTTTTTTTTTTTTTTTTTATATTTTTTTTTGTTTTGTTAAAAAAGGAAAATTTTTGTTTTGGGGCCCCAGAAATTTTTTGGGGGGTGTGGGGGGGGGGGGGGGGGGGGAGTGATTGCGTGTGCGTGTGTGTGAGTACTTGCGCCCACGTGCACGCGCATGGACAGAGAAGTGACGCCCCTGCTTGCATCCAGATGTTCCATGTTTCTCTTCAGGGGAAGCTCTGCTCGGGGACTACCAGGGACGCCTTCGCGGTCCGGTGAGAGTTCAACCGAAGTTGTTAAAGATTAAATTAAAAAAATAAAATAAAAAAAAAAGCAACCAACTACTATGCACGCAGCTTTCGCCTAGTGTGCGTTGGGTTTGCGTGCGTTCGGAGAATGGAGAGCGTCAAACTGAGCGCCGTCCTGCTGCTGAACATGCAGTTGCTGTGGGTCTCGGCGGCGTCCGCGGGACGTGCAGCTCCAGCTCCAGACCGCGGTGAGTGTGCAGATGTTTCATTGTCTGAGACTGATGGTCGTTATCGTGGACTTAATAGATGATATGCAACATCTCAACAACTTGACTGAAAATTCTGCTTTCTTATGAATTCGTTTTCCTGTGATTATATTTAACATAGAATGTGGCAGGAGCCTTTCCAAAGTCAGTTGAAAGCTGGAACTTCACTGCATGTCAATGCAGAGATGGAGCTGTGTGTTATCTCTGAGCTCATTTTATTCTTTTAAATCTAATTTTAAGAGGCCAGAGTGATACTGAGAGCCAGTGCTTGCACAATATTTCGACAGAAACAAGTGTCATGAAGTTTCTTTATGGTCTAAAACACTGAAAACTGACTTTATACTGAAATAGGAGATGCCTATCTCTCCAACAATGAAAGTTGTAAAAACTAGTTATAACATACATATATATATAGATATATATATATATATATATACATATATATATATGTATATATATATATGTGTGTGTGTGTGTGTGTGTATATGTATATATATATGTGTATATATGTGTATACATATGTGTATATATGTATATATACATACATACAAACATACATACATACACACACACACACACACACACACACACACACACACACACACATACATACTTACATACATACACATATATATATACATACCTCGATTCGATAAACTATATTGTCCATTGCATAGCATTGGAAATTCCTATTGATGTGGCTCGGCATACACAAGTAAACAACAGTATGAGAAACAGCAGTATGAACTGTAAGACTTCATGTCACAAACATTAGGACATCATATTGTGAACACATAGCAGGATTAGGAACATTGTTTAAAACAGCTAAAAGTCAGAATCACCTTATGAACTGTTTACAATATTGATTGGAGCTAATTTGATTATGAATATATGAACAAGTAAACAACTGTAGAAACAGCACTACAATCATTAGGACATGATATAGATAACACAGAGACGGATTAAAAGAGCTAAAAGCGTTTTGAATATTTAACATATTTTTAAAAATCACTTTATGATTATCGATGACATTGATGGCAGTTGATGTTAATGTGAAAGAAAGGGGAAAAAAACATACATATGCATATATATGTGTGGCAGGAGGTACTTTTTTGAATAAAATGAAGAAACAAAACGAAAAGTCAATAGAAATGTCTCCTTCCAAAATTGACAATAAACTGCAATATTTGTTTTGTCCCATTTCACAGAAATAGTTTCCAATTGTTTGAAAAGTAAACAGTACTACGTGAGTTTGCGTTACCTGAGGTAACTTGGGCATGCACTTGCAAAACAGATAGTTTATAGTTTTGGAAAAATGTTGCTCATATACCCCTAGAAAGTAATTTTGATTGATCTCTTTCCCAGCGATTGATCTACTGGCAGCTCTAAATATATCCCACCACGCAAGTGGCGTGTCCAGGCTTCACAGTTCAGGCGGCACCACGTACAGAATACGTCCAAGAGCGCCTCACCTCACCCTCCCTCAGGAATACTCTCAGTCCCTGCACTCCCGTCTTCATGGCAGCATGGGGGTGCATTTGGAGGGTCGTCAGGCTCAGGGCTCCGACGCTACCCTCTTGTCACTCTCATCTCCCTCCTGGCCCATCCTGGAAATCATCTCCTCGCCTCTCAGGGATGAACTTCGCTTGGACTACCACGCCGGGGGAGAAGTCAAGCGCCCTGCCAGTTTTCGCTACCCTGGGAGAAACCCGTTCTCCGGGGAGGAACGGGTACAGTTGGCCCTGAGCCTGGAAACTTATAGAGTGACGTTTTTTGTTGACTGTGAGGAGGCAGTAGTCGTACCAATAAAAGGGGAAGAGAAGCTCCACCTGGAACTCCCTGAAGATGTTATCATAACCCTTGCCAGCACACCAAAAAGGAAGGGCAGCAAATTTAGTGTGAGTTCTTACATGTACAGCACACAAGACTGCTGATTCCCCAGATATTTCCTTCTTATTGTGTTCTTTTTTTTACAATTTCAACAATTTTACTCTATAAATGTAACATACCAGAAGATTCTGTTGATGCTTCAAAACATAGACTATACTGCCAACCAGGCTTGCAACACAGCAGCCTTAAGTACTTCACACAACATGTCCAAAGTGACCTGAATGACATTGACTGCTTGATTCGGAAATGTGTCAAACAGCTTCTGACAGTGCGTTCTGCATTAAGCATAAATGCGCTTTGTATACATTTAATTTCTTCGGGTCTTTTTAGAAGATCTGAATGATTGAAGGTATTTGATGGTTTAAGTTGGGGAAACTTTGATTCACACACATAGCGGGTAAAACAGACTTTATATAAAGCCTTTATAAAGATACCTTATTACACTTTCATTATCTTTCCATTATCTATGGTTCTTCCTCTTGTTTTTTATAGAATAAATTAGTATTAGTAATAACTAGGTGAACTTTTTTTTTTTATCCGACTGCAGGGATATCTAAAGACAGCAGAGATTTCCACGAAGGCATATCCGGGGCGGCCATGGCATTGCGACAATGTCACAGGTAGTAAGGGATTATGTGCATCAAGTGAAAATCAGTTTATTTGTGTAGTGGATCAAGTGATAGACATTGTGTAGTGTCGTATGTCACGTGATGACAGTGTGTGGCTAGAGGGGGAATGAAAGATTGACGAGACATCACCCCCCCCTGCAAAGTAAACATTTCAAAACGAACCAGAGAACTATGAGTTTGCACGGGATTGTTTATTTGACGTTCACGCTGAATATTAAGGATAAAGTTATGTTTCTCATTAGCATGTAGCTTTGGGTGCATTGTGCAATTGCGACTGCCCCAAGCTCAAAGTCTCCCAAAAAGCTTGTTTATAATTCTCTGTGTAGGATTTAATTTTGCTAGAGCCTCCCAGGGTGCTTATTTAGGCTCAAAATGTGTTTTTATTAACTCAAAAAATGATTACCCTTTACTGCCCTGTCCTCTCAACAACATATTTCTTTGTTGTTTTAGATGCTCCTCCTGCATCTCAGTACGCAGCTCCTCATGACCCAGATTCTCAGACTGACAGCAACAGAAATGCTTCAACCAGTAAAGCTCAAACACGCCACAGGCCCCTGCAACAAAATAATCATTATCCCCACGACATCCAGAGTGACCAGCTGCAAAGAGGTGTGGTTCTGGGGCCTCCAGGATTTCCTCAGGGTGCAAAGTCTGTTTCTCAAGAGCAGAAAGATGACAGACTGAAGAAGCTGGAAAAGATGCTGGAGGAAATGTCTCAAATGCTGCAAATGGTCAAAGTTCAGGTGAACTATGCCAATCTCAGTGTGTGACCTTTGGCAAGAATCGATGTGATGTGAAGTGTCATGAGACAACACGCCGTAATTTTGTCACGTAACAGAATGCAGACCTGCAGTCACGCGTCGAGTACTTGGAGGGATGTGAGTGTGTTCGGCAGCGGTGTACGTGGGAAGGACATGAAATACAGGATGGCCAGCGCTGGCAGACAGACCTCAACACCGTGTGTACGTGCTCTTCTGGGAAAGTCACATGTGAAGCCAATATTAAAGGTAATATTACCCTCCCTATTATTTTCCACTGTCTCTTTCCATTTTGATGTCCTTTTTTTTGTTCCCTAAAAATAATTTCCAATTTGGCCTTGATATCATGTTATATGAAAACATTGACTCCAAAATATATAATTTAAGACTTACAGAAAGTGGCTTGTTTGCAGATTGCTCTTCCTTTTGATCAGTTGTGTGTCAAGACCCTGAGAAAATAATATTTGTCGACATTGTTTTGTCTTGTTTTTCACTGCTTCTTGCTGCCAATATTGAAGAACCTCACCCTAACCCAATGGGTTTTTCACAAAAAGCTGTGACAGATGTGCACAGCTGACCAGTAAATCCATATCTTTTTTGAAAATGTACTGCATGACTCTTTCAGTACCTCTGGTTATATCTGGGGCGGCACGGTTGAGCAGTGGTTAGCTTGTCTGCTTCACAGCAAGAAGGTCCCCGGCTCGATTCCGACAGGGGGCCTTTCTGTGCAGACTTTGCATGTTGTCTAAATGGGTTTCCTGTGATTGGTTGTATGTCTCTATATGTGGCCATTGTCCAATGACAGCTGGGATGTGATCCTGCAACTCTGAGAGCAGGCTAAGTGGTATAGATAATGAATGAATGGTTACATCTGCTAAAAAAAAAGTGGTTGTTCATTGTTTCCCATTCCGAGCAAGTTGTCTTTCAACATTCCAAAAATTTAATTCTACGACTGGAATAGAGATGGATGGGATGCTGACGTAACTGATCGTTCTCTGGAAACAGGAGAGAGATCAGTGTGTCCCCCTGGGTGACTCCGTTTTGTTGAGCTGATTTGCATTTGAGAAACACCTGTGAAATTATAGAGACAACTGACCTGTAAGAGGGGAAGTAAAATAAATTTGATTCCACTGCAGTCATAAATCAAGATGTTAGTCGGTTTAGTGATGTCTATAAGTGTGTGATTTTTCTACACCGAGAATGTTATAACTTGTTTAGCTTTTGATTTTCTGTGTATTTGGATTTTCAGTTTTATAAACACAACCATAAAAATCACAGATAGTAACCAAGGTTACAAATCACCTTTATGTCTTTCATGACATACGAAGCTACAGTCACTACAGTTACTTCTGCCTGATGTAAAGCATAGAGAGCCTGAATGTCTGAAAGTAGGAGGGGTGCTTTTCTCAACATTTTTCTTTTGTGAGTTCTGACCCGGGGTCGTGGGGTCAGGTGTAGTGCAACGTTCACAGCGACAGCAACAAATCAACAAGATGGCAACCCAAAGCCAGTTACATTTTCCTCGAGTTGCTGCGGAGCTTATGTTCCATAGAGTGCTGGTCGCATTTGACTTAAGCTTTGTATTGCAATTTCAGTTCAACACAGCTAAAGGTTGAGTTTTGAGGCCCAAGATTCTGCCCTCAAGGCCTGAAGATATGGAGAAAAGTTTCAGATAAAGTTGTAAAAACTGCCTTAAAGTGCATGTGTGGCAGATTCTTTGTGCTCATTAGAGATCTCTTTTTTTTCTCCCTTCAGAGAGGGAGCACTCTTCCTCCCTCGACACCCGAACTTCCTGGGATTAATTGAGCATAAGTTGTGGTAGTTACTGGATTGTAAGTGGCACATGGAGGTCAGGCATACCATCTTGTTCCTACTGGTCGCCCTGTACTCCCTGTATCTTAACTATTATTCATCCATTGCCCCCCACCCCTTCCTCTTTTAGATGTCCCCAAGCTGTCGTCTTCCATGCATCCGTAACATTAACCATGGTTGATGTCTCTGATTTCCAAGGCCCTTCAAAAGATAATAGAACTAGAATACTAAGATCCAGATGGCCTTCTCTCGGTTAAACTCTAGGACACTAAATACAGGAAGTCGTCCTGTAAGACAGGTCTTTGGTCTTTACAATTTATTATTTCTCCTGGGTTGTCATTGTGCCTGTATCACTCATGTACTCATACCCTTGTAAGAGTAACTCTTCAGATAAGGAAAGAATCAAGAGTTTATTGAGGCAGTGGCAAGGGAGGGCAAGATCTAAGCTCATCAGTAAAAAAAAAGCTATAATATCAATAAGTCTCATTGTGAAAGCTTAGCTTTCATTGGGAAATTTACTGTATCACTCAAGCTTCTACTTCAGCTGGATCACCCACCGACCAATCTTTTAACTGGGCATCAGCCACTTCTGCCCCACAGTCACTTCAGCTCTCCTGCACAACTCAGGACTGGATGTAGAGGAGGAGGCGAGATAAGTAATTAAACTAAGAGAGTGCCAAGACACTGTGAACTTCGCCCAGAAGTTGGTGGTTTTGTCTGAGGGAGTTGCGCAGGATTTGAAAAAGGCCAAAAGTGACATTTTGGTGTGGATAAATGAGGGCTAATGAGGCTAACCTAATTTTAAAATAGTTGTTGGATTAGGGGGTGAAGTCGAAATGAATATGAGATTTAACTATTTTATGCTGACCCATGTCGACTTTTTTTAACATCTTCAAATTATCTGTAGTCAAACTATATAATGTCTATTTTTTTTTACTTTGAATAAAAAAAACTAACAAAAATAAATTTGACACATTTTGCTAACAGCTGATTTGTTTTTGCAAAGAATGTATCGTACACAGTCTAACAGTAAAACACTCTGCTTGGCACTGCCCAGTTTCCCAATGATATGAGGAAACCACATGCCACTTCCTGTCATAGTGGACTATCATTTACCTCATTTGCCATATTTCTCTCATTTTGAAAGTCCCGCAAAGTTATGAAACCTTAGCACCCCCCCCCCCACGAACACATATAGCCTCTGTCCTCTGTCACAACCCTTGCCTTAAAATTTCATTCAGTTTTCCATTAAATTGTTTTTAAATGTAGGCCAGAAGACCCAGTTGTATCTAGTAAAATATAGACTCGCAGACTCACCCTCCCACACACACTTTGATCTCATGCTCACTTGGTTTGTAAGAGGAAATGCCTGTTAGCTTCTGGCGCTTTAAGCAGACTCACTAATCCTCCTCTCACTCTGTGATTATTGCCTCTCTCACTCTCATACAAACACAATGTCCCTGTCATCATTCGAATAATCATCTCTTCAATGTCCACGACAAGAGTGAAAGAATGTAAAAAGAATAACTGAAAGGCGTATTGGAAATGACAGTTTTTCCCCTTAGCATTTGGCGTATTGTAATGTTAACAGCGGTCATCAAAATTAGCTAGAGATTTGGTGGGAACAATTTGGATGGAGGTCTTATCTGTATACATTTAGGAGAAACCTGCAACCCTGCATGATGGTCGTCTGGTTTCCTGTCAACTAAATGTCATTCTGTTCTTAATAGACCAACTCTTGGTAGTATTTAACCGCTTGGAGGCTGCAGCCATTTATGGATGTGGTTTCAGTCCATAAAATAGGTTTTTAGAGAAACATGTGCATAATTCATCGGAACAATGCTTTCCTGTGAATTACTTGAGAAAAGAGTGGAGCCAGATGTTGCCCAGTAACCGAGCGGAAAGGTAAACAAATTCTGAAGAAAGACACAGAGGCTGGAGGACGAGACCAACTGAAATTCATTTCCAAATATCCCCCTTTTTTTTATCAGTTCACCCTCTTGCTATCACCTGAATACGAAAATGTGATCAAACATTTCACAACGACTTGTCTCATATATGATCCTCAGACTGCGAGCCTGATGGTAAAGTCCATAACGTGTCCCACAGTACTCTCGATGGCAGTCAGATTTGTACGTGTGAGGTGAGTCCTGAGCTTGAAAGTTCCATGTTGATGTCTGTGAGCTTTCCTCAGCTCACCTTTGTCTCTATCCTTTTGTTGACAGGATGGTAAGAAGGAGTGCTCAGGCCCTCATTGCCCCTCACTGAACTGCACGCTGAAAGAGAATGTCCCGGGAGAATGCTGCCAGCGGTGCAGAGTTAAAGGTCAAGTCAAAAAGCAAGGGAAAGCAGAATGTACCCTGTCTGAGTTATGTAACAATACCAAATAGTCTTTATAATGAAAGCATCCCTGTGAGTACCTTGAAAGTCATAACCTTGAAAAGTCTGCATAAACTCACATAAAACAGGTAATCTCATGAAATTTACTACATTAGTTGCCATCACAGCATTATGTGATTTTATTAAACCTCTAAATAATATCATCATTCCCATCAGTCTCAGGGCCGATTGTTGATCAGGGCCTATATTGCTGTGATGAGGATGACGATCATGATGTTAATGATAATGATAATTACAACAATAATGATAATAGTATAATAATAATGTAATTGTAATCATTATACTATTATTATTAATGATAAAAATAATAGCAATATTAATAATAAATACATAAATAAACAAATGCATTAATAAATTACTACTACTACTACTATTAATAATAATAATAATGATACAAATAATGATAATAACAATAATAATAATGATAATGGGCAGCACGGTGGGGCAGTGGTTAGCACTTTGGCCTCACCACAAAATACCCTGGTTCAATTCCATCTGGGGACCTTTCTGTTCTGGAGTTAGCTTATTCTCCCCGTGTCTAGGTGGGTTTCTTCCCTCAGTTTAAAAATGTGCAGCAGGTTGATTGGAAAAATTTGGAAATTTTATAAATAAATTCTATATTATTTGAACTGGGATTGACCGGTGACCATGCCACGATATACCCCACCTTCAGCCTGATGGCAGCTGGGATTGGCTCCGCATCCCTTGTGACCATGAGTGCAGGATAAGCGGAAATAATAATAATAATAATAATAATAATAATAACAATAATAATAATAATAATAATTATTATTATTATTGTTGTTGTTGTTGTTGTTGTTGTTGTTGTTGTTGTTGTTGTTGTTGTTGTTGTTTAATACTGCGGTCGACTGGTGTATATGTAGTGTAATTTTATGTCATTTTAGTTATTATTATTACGTTATCATCCGTTATTATTGTTAGCGATCTGAAAATAAGCCATCAGGTAAATACAACATTTCTCAAAGAATCAGGACTTTAACTGTTCTTTTTTACTTCTAAAATCAAAGTGTTACGTAAAATCAATTCAGTTACTGTAAACTCATTTTCAGACAATGTCCTGTTTAGGCATTGTTTCATGGTCTGTATCGTCACTCAGGTGGTGCGAGTTAATTTGCACCATATGCACCGTATTGCATGCAGCGACACATACCCGCTCTTCAACCTCTGGTTTTACTTTGACTTAGATATATAATTAAACATGATTGTAACTGTGTAACAATGAAGACAGTAAAATCCTGTAACCCAGTGCGGCCTCTTATGAGATGCTTATTCCACACAAACTGCACGCTGTGCCAGTAAATTGCGAGGCAGACCATTAAAACTGTTCCAATGCATAAATTGTTTTCAGGCTGTGTCACCTCTGGTGTCCAGTATGAACACAACCAAAGATGGAGGCCGGCAGAGAATCCCTGCAATGTTTGCCACTGCTTGGTGAGTCTGATAAAGGAAATCTTGTCTTTTTCTTTCTGTAACCTTACTCTTTATATATCTTCAATGGCCATCTCCTCTCGCCAGGAGGGTCAAGTGCACTGTGAGAGGGAACAGTGTCACACACCGTGTAGGAATCCAGCTTCTCCTCCGCACAATACCTGCTGCCCAGTTTGTGAAGGTGGGTTCCTTTACCTGAAGGATTTCTTCCTCATTTTACTGCAGTGACACTGTCTGTGTTCATAAACATCTTACAGGCTGCGGTGTCAATGGTCGTGACTTTCCCAACGGAGCTGTCATCCCGACTGAAGACCAATGTGAGGAGTGTAAATGTGTGGTAAGTCTCTAATCCATCATTCGGGGTCACCTTTTTGTGAATAACGCCGTTAAGATTTGTTTTTATATTTAAGCATTGTCTTTTCCAGGATGGAAATTTGGTCTGCTCAGTCTTTCCCTGCCCTGCACTGTTTTGCCAAAACCCTGTACATCACAGTGGCGACTGTTGCCCACGGTAACGAAAGCCTTCGTCAGCTTGTCCTCAGCACACTGATACATTTAAATTGACATAATAATCATTATTGTAAAACCATTTTGAAGACATGTGATGATGCACATAGTAGACTTATTGCTTTATTTATATCCCAAAGTTGTGACCACTGTGAATATGAGTCTCAGATGTTTCTTGAAGGACAGACCTTTACACCCAGAGGTGACCCCTGCGTCCGCTGCGTGTGCTCTGTGAGTTCAACACAAAGTTTATGGGCTTTTCAACATTTCACCTATCTAAGAGTTAAACCTAGAGGCATTAGATGTGAAAATTTAGCTAACCAGTATTGCAAGTAAATATTAACCAGAATTGTGAATCACTATAGCAACATTTTTAAAGGGGGGAGGGGGGGTAAGGTAGCTAGTGCAGTGGCCAGTGATTCCGGCTCACAGGAAGAAGGTTCCTGGCTCGATTCTGACTGGGGGCCATGATGTTTAGAGTCTGCATGCTCTCACTCAGTCCAAAAACATGCAGTCGCTTCATTGAAGACCCTCAATTTGCCCAGACATGTGAATGAGAGAGTGAATGGTTGTATTTTTCTATATGACGTGTGAATGAGAAAGTAAATAATTCGTATTTGTGGTCCTGTGATGGACTGGCAGCCAGTCCAGGGGTGAACTCCACCTCTCGCCCAATGACAGCTGGGAAAGCAACCCTGAGTACAGTATAAGCGGTATAGATAATGAATAAATGAATAACTGATATCTCTGCTAAAAAAAGAGGTAGTTGGCTCAGTTCCCATTGAGAGCTGTTGCGTAAAACCAGGTTGCTTTTTGACATGCTCATAGCCATCAAACTGCGATGGAGGATGTCTTTTTTCATGGGACCCACTTTAATGTAAAGCCATTAATGGCTATAATATGATCCTTTTTGATTGTGATCATCATTGAATGTTGTTTCCTGAAAACATGTAGTTGGTTAACTGGAGACCCTAAACTGTCCAGACACGTGAATGCGTTTGAATGGTTGTTTGTCCCTATATGTTAACTGTGATCTGGTGACTGGTGACCAGTCCAGGCTTGAACCCTGCCTTTCATCCAATGGCAGCTCAGATAGGCTCCAGCACCCCGTATGATCCTGAGTGCAGGATAAGCAACATAGATAATGAACAACCAACATTTAAAAGATGTTGGTTAATTAATAACTTGCAAAAGTATTTTTGAGTGTCCACTAAGGTGAAATACCTGGAATGAACAGGAGATTTGCATATTGCCACTGATTCTTTCATTGTGTACAAGTTTTTTTTTGTTCTGATTGGAGAAAAGCCAATGCATCTCTCAACCTCGTGGGGAAACTTGAATTGTTTAAGTAAAAAATAGACATTGTTCTGCTTGTGGGATGAGCACATGTAATAAACTCAGACTGGTATTTGGTAATCCAAGCTGTGCCCCCCTCTGCTGATTTTCATTTTGCGCGAGCCTCAGCTACTTCTTCTAGTTAAACCATGGCATTTAAGGATTTTTACACGTGACACTTGATCTGCCCTCTGGCCTCTTAGGCAGGGGACATTTCCTGTGAGCGTATGGATGAGTCTTGTCCTACACTACAATGCAGTCACCCAGCAAAGCCCAAAGGAGAGTGTTGTCCCACATGCAACGGTCAGTTTATGAAGAAATAAATCATACATTTCCTAATGTTATTCTGTCTTACATTTTAATATGTATGCATTCAGTCAAGGACACTAAGTTTGAATGTGTTTACACAGATTGTGAATATGACAGGAGGGTGTATGCGGATGGAAAAGTGTTTGTCCCAGCTGGGAGCGGACCCTGTCTGCAGTGCAGGTGTAAGGCAAGTCTGTGTTTTACATGTCAAGTATTATTCATTTATCAAACCAGAGGACGGTTAAATATTAAAAAAAAAACAATACTTTGTATATTTGACTATTTTTTCTGCATATTTTCCCCTTTTGTAATTGAGGATGATTTGTGCAACATTTTATCATTTCCAGCATAGTTTCTTTCACCAGCTTCTAATTTACTATAAAGTGACACACGTATTATTTGTATTGTAAGCATTTTGCACATTTTAGGGTGGAAATGTCATCTGTCATGAAGAGAAGTGTCCTCCAGTGCAGTGCCCCAACCCCATTATAGAGCCACATCATTGCTGCCCAATCTGTAAAGGTATTCACACATACAAACCGAAACGTAGATTATTGCTGTTATAAGCATACTGCTTGACCATCCTTTTCTCTTTCTAGTTTGTGTTTCGGAGGGGATGGAATATGAAGAAGGCACCAAGTGGCAGCCTGAGGGTCCTTGCTCCAGCTGTACCTGTGTGAATGGGGAAACCTTATGTACACACACACGCTGCCCCCCGACCAACTGTCAGCATCCTACAAAGATCACTGGTAAAAACCTGTGCGTTTGTTTTGTGTTTGTATGCAGATGGCTCTACATGCTAGCTACCTTTGTATTTTTTTCTTCTCCAGGCTCATGCTGCGCCGTATGTGACAGCTGCACGTTTAACCATCGCATTTATAGCAACGGTCAAAGATTTGCAACTCCCGACCACCCCTGCCACATCTGCTCCTGCCTGGTAAACATGACTCCTGACACTCATGAAATATGGTGTAACCATCATAACTGCTGATGCAGCCTCGTATCCCCTTAGCATGGCACTGTAACTTGCGAGAGAAGAACCTGTCCTCCGAACAACTGCACCAACCCCTACACACCTCCTGGCGAGTGCTGTCCGAAGTGCCAAGGTATTATTCAAGGGTCACGAATCTCTGTTACTTTTATCCAAGTTTACGCAGCCCGGAGGTCACTAGAAACATGTCTTTTCCCCCAGACTGCATTTTTGAAAACCGTGTATTTCTGGATGGAGAAGTCTTCCACAACCCTGTGAGTATATGTGAGGAGTGTAGGTGTGTGAGTGGCAGGATCGACTGCCAACACGCAGAGTGTCCTCACCCTCGCTGTAATTCTCCCCTCCCTGGATCATGCTGTCAAAACAACTGCAAAGGTGAGGGATAATCAATCTGCTATTGGAAAAGGAAAATAATCAGTTGTCTGATTACACTTGCTTTCTGCAGGTTGCAGCTACGCTGGAAAAGAGTATCCAAATGGTCAGGAGTTCCCCCACCCAACTGACAAATGCAGGACATGCAGCTGCATAGTAAGGATTGGCCTCAACGGCTAAATTCTTGTGAAACCAGTTTCAATTCAGCCGTGTTGTGTCCGTTGCAGAACGGAAATGTCCAGTGTTTGATGACGAGGTGTCCACCGCTGCCTTGCTCCGATCCAAAAGAGCTGCCGGGAGAATGCTGCCCTCAGTGTCCTGGTATTGATGTTTGTTGTAAGGGTTCAAAATTGAACAAAAATGTCATGCAAGGTTAACAAAGCTTCATAAAAGGTTAAGAAAAACAAAAGAGAAGATGTCACAATGTGAAATATTGTTTTTAACTTTAATAACACTGTTTACAGATAATACACTGTTCTGTGCTTTTATTCAAATTGTTGAAATTTCTCCCTCTGTGTGTAATGAAGTTTCAAGTTTATTTTCATCTGATCTTAAGTTTGGGAAATGCAAAACAGTGAAGTTTAGAATTCTTTCAGCCTGAAAAATTTGAGGATGTATATTTTATTCTACTAAAATTAAGTACAAGTCTAATTTCAGTTTGCTGATTTTGAGTGATGCGAGTTTCTTGATCAGTGGTCAAAAGCAGACGTGTAATTTGGAGGCATTTTTCTGACTCTCCCCGCGGATGTGGTTTCAGCTCCCCCAGCAGGCTGCGTGTTCGAACAACGATCTTACAGACACACTGAACGTTTCTACCACCCGACCGACGTCTGTCGCTCGTGCGCCTGTTCCAACGGGACGGTCTACTGTCAACGCAAACCATGTCCCTTTGCACCATGCTCGCACCCAATCACACAAGAATGCTGCAGGACGTGCGAAGGTGCAGATTCTTATCTTTCCACTGAGCTGCATTTTACCATGTGGAATAGAACTCGTGCGGTTCTATGCATTTTTTCCAACTACTTAAAAGGGAGGTCTTTCTGTCACCATATATCCTCCCGTGTTTCATTCTACCTTACTCCTGCAGGTTGCCTGTATGACGGACGAGAGCATGCTAATGGAGAGTCGTGGGATGACGTATCCGACCTGTGCGCCGTGTGCGTGTGTCGTGAGGGATCTGTTCAGTGTGAGAGAAAGCGCTGTCCACCCACCAGCTGTACCCACCCAGTCCAGGGACAGTGCTGCATGTCCTGTGATGGTGGGCGATTTTAAAAAAACAACAACAAAATCAACAGATTGACCTACTGCTCTCTTTCGTTCGTTAAAAGCTATCTGATGGTGTTGCTTTTCCATTTTCTGCTTGCAGGCTGCACGTATGATGGCACCCAATATGCTGATGGGGTTGAGTTCAACAATGGCAAAGATCCGTGTAGTGTGTGTTACTGTTACGGAGGGGATGTCATCTGCACTCAAATGCCCTGTTACACGGATTGCCGCCATCCTTACACACCCCCAGGGCAATGCTGTGGAGAATGTGAACGTATGCAGAATCAAAATTAATGTCCGCCCACATACATCAAAGTTTTGATCTGACACTTTATTTCTTAATCATTCCCATGCCCAAAAAATTAAAGCAAAAACACTGGTTTAATTTGTTCAGGCTGTTTCTACAATGGAGCAGTGCTTTTTGATGGACAGTTCGTTCCCGACGCTGGAAACCAATGCTCAGAATGTACATGCAAGGTGACATCAACTTACACACACATATACATGCCTTCATGCTGGTCAGTTTTATTGCATGTGTTAAAATACAACAAATATGTTCCAGACTGGGACAGTGCAATGTCAGAAGAAGACTTGTCCAGCAGTCCACTGTCCTCACCCGGTCACTGGCTCATGTGGTTGCCCTATTTGTGATGGTATATCAGCTCCCCACATTGTTTTCTTGACCAATAAATCACCCTTGTGAACTATAAGATGCACTGAAACTACCACAATTTCCTTCAAAACAGGCCTCTATATTGAAGTCAGTTAGTTTGAGGGCCAAAGGTCCAGAACCATGTTAAGACTAAATTTTGTAGTTTTGGACTCAGAAAAATGCTCTGTAGCTGTGCAGTGTTAAAAACAAATGCTTTGTGTGTAGGTTGTCAATACCAAGGTGTGGCTTATGTAGATGGACAGATCCTTCAAGGAGGAGAGGAAGACTGCCAAGAGTGCACATGCTCAGTGAGTCCCGAGAGGCGTTTACACGTCACACGTCAACATCACAACAACCCTGTGTCTCATAACCACTCTTTTCCGTAGCGAGGCGAAGTGTCCTGTGCAAAGCGAAGATGCCCTGCTATTTCGTGCCCACACCCAGCACTGGACAGCTGCTCGTGTGACGTGTGCGACGGATGCAAGTTCAGCGGGAGAGACTGTTTCAATGGAGAACAGTTTCCGCACCCGTCAGATCATTGTCAGCTCTGCTCTTGTCTGGTACTTAACGCAGTACATTTTTCACTTGCAGAAACAGATAAGAGACACCCGGTATTTCTTCAAAAACGGCTTGCAGAAATCTGTGCGTTCAAGGAGACACTTACAGCATATAATGGTAGTATTTAAGAAAACATTGCATACTCGTTGTTCATAGAACGGACACGTGGTGTGCACACACAAATCTTGTCGAAGAATCTCCTGTCGGCATCCGGTGACCCCTCCGGGCGAGTGTTGTCCTGTCTGCACGGGAATCTGCTTGCATCAGGGGAAGGAGCACCAGTCTGGCTCAACCTTCACATCACCTTCTGATCCCTGCTCCTCATGCACTTGTCTGGTAAATCTAGCTATTTGAAAAAAAAAAAAAAAATCCAGACTGTGTCACTGTACTGAATATAAAGCAGCTCAATCCAGATTCTTCTCCATTCTTCTACTTCATTCCTGTTCTGCCCCTCTCTCATATTCTTCCCATCAGAACGAGGTGGTAAACTGTCAGAAGAGACCTTGTCCGGTCCAGTGTTCCCATCCCGTTCCCTCTGACACCTGCTGCCCCGTATGTGACTCCTGCCTGTACGAGGGAGTCGTCCACTCTCAAAGTCAAACCTTCACATCCTCCTCCAACCCCTGCCAGCGCTGCAAATGCTTCAGAGGCACTGTTACCTGTTTCCCCCTGGTGTGTCCCCCAACACCCTGCCTCCGACCAGTCAGAAGGCCAAAACAGTGTTGTCCTGAGTGCCCAGGTATAGTTTGAATGTTGTCATTCATAATATAGAAAGCCTTGCTGTGACAATTGAACTGAATGTGTTTGCTTGATATTCACAACAGAAACCTGAACCATTTGAGTGTTATTCTCCTTTTTCTGATCTCAGTTTGTAGGTTTGATGGACAGGAGTACAGTGACGGGCAAACATGGACCCTCAGCACCAACCACTGCTCTACCTGCACCTGTCAGGTCTCACAAACTGCTTTAACTGCCACTGTTTGACATGAAATAAATGTCTAGATTTTAGAACAACTAGAATTAGACATGTAGAAAATAAGTCAATTATAGCATTGTGTAAGGAGTAGATAAATTTAAGTGTGTCTTCCTCGTTTGGTGTTTTATCGGTACCACACTGGGTTTCTTTATGTCTGGAAGGCTATCTATTCATTTTAAAGTCGAATCAAGGAAAAACAATCCCTTGTCTGATTTGTCTTTATCTTCAAGGCAGGCGAAGTTGAATGTGTTTCACCAGAGTGTCCCAAATTGACCTGCATGCATCAAGTGACAGATCCGGGATCCTGCTGTCCCCGCTGTAGAGGTAAATCATATATATTAGCCAGAGTCTGAATTGTTGACAAAAGAAAAATGACTTTGTCATGGTCACGTTGATTTTGTTCTCAGGTTGTGTCTACAGAGGCGAGGAGCACGTAGAGGCCACTAGTTGGTTTGCAGATTCGACACCCTGCATGAGATGCATGTGCGTAGACGGTGTGACAACCTGCTCCGAAGTACGCTGTTTATCTCCCTGCGTCAACTTCATCAATGTACCCGGGGAGTGTTGCCCAATGTGTGCTGGTAAGCAATTCCCATAATTCATTAGAGCTGGTCGTACCTTTTTTAGGTTCTCAATTCGAAGCGGAGCTAGGGATTTTATATTGTAATTTCGTCGGCCTGACTTTGCGGTGTTTGAAGATTGAAATGTGATTCTTCTCCAGACTGTGTATTCGAAGGCCAAACATATGGCCCGGGTGACAGTTTCCATCCGGCTGGTGATCCCTGCCAGATCTGCAATTGTGAGGTATGATGCCCAATTTCAAATTTAGAAACCGTACTCTGACATTATCTTCTACATGTTGTTTTTGGGTCATATATAGACAATAATGTAAATCTATGTTTAACAATACTAATTGATTGTTACAAAATTACCAAAAATGGACCACATAAATTGCAATTTTCATAAGGTCTACCCCCCATGCTTACCCAAGGCTCTCTTTGCAATTTTGCAAAATTCAATGTATTCCGTCCAAATTCTGTCATCCCATGTTTTCTATCAAAAACAGCAAACATTAAGCTGTGTTTATCTCAGGTGACACCGGATGGAGAACAGCATCTTCGATGTTATCGAAAGCAGTGCCCGAGTCTGGTGGACTGTCCAAAGAGCAACATCTTTTTCTCTGGACCGGATTCCTGCTGTCCTGTCTGTGCACGTAAGTACAAAATCACAACTCAACGCACGGCAAAATACAACCTCACACTGAGGTCACTGAAATCAGTTACAAATTTGTGTACGTCTGTGTGTGTCTGTCTCTGTTTTTGTATGCGTGTGTGTCTGCGGGCACGTGTTTATGTCCAGAGCCTCTGAGTAACTGCACTTCTGCGCTGATTGGCAATGAGGTGTTGGCCACGGATGACCCCTGTTTTACCTGCCAGTGCAAGGTTTCTGTAACAACACTTGCTTTGTAAAGCTGACATATAAAGGGAACATAGATTAAATTCATTATGTTTTTACAGTTTAACAAATTAGAAAAGCATTAGAAAGGTTTTTTTTTCCTGATATCTGCATGTGAAGCTGTCATTTTTGAACAATTTGAACTTCTCTGTGACATTTTCCTATTCTATACTTATGTCTGCTATTTAGGACCTCACATGGACATGCCTGCAACAGAACTGCCCCCCTCTGACTTGCCCCTTGAATGAACAGTTCATCTCTCCAGACTCATGCTGCCCTGCATGTAAAGGTTGGCCAGGAGCATTAACTCATTCTCGCTATTTTTTCTTAGACTTCCTAACCTTTTTTGGATATTAAAACTTCAACGAATGAGGGCGTTTTCCGTGTATCTTGCAGATTGCGTGATCGAGGGTCAGAAGAGACGCGTTGTCAACGGCAGCAGCTGGACGGACAGCGATGATGACTGTGTCACATGCACCTGCAATGTAAGTCAGTCACAGATGCTGGTGGGACCATAAACAGGTGACTTGATAGTAGAGCACTACCTTGACATACGAGTTTAATTTATTCTGTGACCAATCTCTTAACTCAATTTTCAATATTAAGATAAATTCCCCCATTTAAATGAATTGAAATGCTGTTAATTCATTCCAGCCCCATGAAAACCTTGTTTGCGATACAATTAATGCAACAATTTTTTGCCAATTTTAACTTACACACTATGCTATAATTTATCGCTAAACTCACATGCATCCATGTTGTAGAAGTACTATGATCATACTGCCTCGCCAAGTCGCAAAGACAACATGCACGCCTCGCTCCTGTGTTTCGATTATTTTGTGCTTCATATCCATGGAAATCATCCCTCTTCTTCTCCGCACTACTCTTGGTACTCACTTTCTTAGGACCCAGGGGAAAAGCTGAGAAACTGTCCAAAATAAACAAAGCACAAAAACAAAGCAATAGCAATGGACCGATAGAGATGCTTGCATGGCAAGATAACCACGTTCAAATAATAACTAATCGCAGCTCACATCATAAAGCAAAAAAATTGACATAGCGACGGCTTGTAACTTGGAAAATTCGTAAATTGATTCTCTCATAAAGTCAAGGTCTCACTGTAATATGTTCAGGTATTTACACCGACTACATTGATTTGACAACAATAAATGTTTTGTAATGTGGCCTAAACAGACCTGAGCTTAATACTGACTGGAATATCTGTCCAGAATAAGTGTCAAAGTACTATGCTTGTGTACTTTTTAGTTGGGCTACATTGAGTGTAGCATTGAAGAGTGCTTATCTGTGGACTGCCGGGATGACCAGACACCAGTGAAGATCCCAGGGAAATGCTGCTATGAATGCCAAGGTATCACAACACATCAGCGCAGAACGCTGCGTTCACATAAACTCCTTCGAGCGACGAGTTTTTCTGCCATTGTCCTTTGTGTGCCGTAGAATCGGGAGGGTCGTGCCTCCACCAGGGGACTACATATAACTCACATGAACAGTGGGAGGTGGATGAATGTACAACCTGTACATGTGTGGCTGGAGATGTGCACTGTCACACTAAACGCTGCCCTCCTCTCACCTGTGGAACAGTCAGTATGAAGAACAACACAAGCACACGCACACTTTATGACGGTTGCGTTACATATACAAACCCCGATTACAATGAAGTTGGGACGTTGTGTAAAACGCAAATAAAAACACAATACAATGATTTGCAAATCACTTTCAACCTAAATTCAGTTGAAAACACTCCAGAGACAATATATTTAATATTCAAAGTGATCAAAGTTTGCAAATATTCACTCATTTTGAATTTGATGGATGCAACGCATTCCAAAATAGCTGTTCACAAGCAAGGATGGAGTGAGGTTGACAACTTTGAGAGTAAATGCGTGAGCAAATAGTCCAACAGTTTGCAAACAACATTTCTCAACGTGGAATTGCAAGGAAAGACCGAAAACCAGTATTGAATGCCCATAACGTTCAATCCCTCAGATGGTTCTGCATTTAAACCAGGCTTCTTTGTGCGAAGGATATTGCCACATGGGCTATGAAACACTTCAGAAAACCATTGTCAGTTAATGCAGTTTGTTGCTGCATCTACAAATGCAAGTTGAAACTACTATCCAAGGCAAAAGCCATACATCAACAACACCCAGAAACACCCCCAGCTTCTTTGGGCCCCAGCTCATTTGAAATGGACTGATGCGAAGTGGAAAAGTGTGCTGTGGTCTGGTGAGTCTTTCAAATTGTTTTTTGGGAAATAATGGCCGTTATGTCCTCCGGGTTAAAGAGGAAAAGGACCATACGGATTATTATGGGGGTGTGATAGTGCCAATGGCATGGGGAACTTGCACTTCCGTGAAGGCACCATGGATGCTGAAAGATACATACAGGTTTTGGAAGAACATAAACTGCCTTCCAAGCAACATCTTTTTTTCTACATCAGTCCTTGTCGCCTATTGAAAATGTGTGGCAACAACAGAGACCCCGGACTGTTGAGCGACTGAAGCTGTACATTCAGCAAGAACGGGAAAGAATTTCACCTACAATGCTTAAACAATTATTGTCCTCAGTCATTAAAAGGAAAGGTGATGTAAATGGCCTTTTTTGGAATATGTTGCATGCATCAAATTCAAAAAGAGTGAATAGTTGCAAAAAAAACAATAACTTTTATCAGTTTGAACATGACACATATTGTCTTTGGAGTGTATTCAACTGAAGATGGGTTGAAAGTGATTTGCAAATCACTGTATTGTGTTTTTATTTACGTTTTGCACAACGTCCCAACTTGTTTGGAATTTGGATTTGTACATCAACTCATGTGAACAACAGTTTTGAATGGACATAGCTGATATTTCCCATCACAGTTCCTATTTCAGTCCCATCAAAACTGTGTGTGTGCGCTCATGTGTCGTGTGTGTGTGTGTGTGTGTGTGTGTGTGTGTGTGTGTGTGTGTGTGTGTGTGTGTGTGTGTGTGCCAGGATGAGATGCCAGCAGTCATCCCGGGTTTGTGCTGCCCTCACTGTCTTCCCCGTCCGGCGACCTGCATCGGCTTTGGAGACCCTCACTACCGTACTTTCGATGGCCGCATGATGCACTTTCAGGGGACGTGCACGTATGTCCTTGCACAAGATTGTGAGGGGGAAGACTTCAGGTGAGATGCATAAATAGTATTTATTCAGATAGATGTTCATCAGATGTTTTGTGGTACATCCTTTGAATTTTCTAACAACAGGTTGGATCACCAGGACTGCAAAATATAGTTTGATGTTTCTTTCTAAGCTAATGCTTACAACCTCGATAGACTGCTTTTTTCTTTCTGTTGGCAGGTTTTCCCATCCAACAGCCTGCAATCCCATCAGTTTATGATCTCTTTCTCAGTGTTTAAATCATAGATTTTGTTAACTTTCCTCGAATATGAACAGCAGTGAATATTTTGTACTTGTACAGCTCCCAGCAAAACAGATGGAGTCATTTGACAGTTTTTTTTTTTTTTTTTGGAGACAGCATTACAATGATGATTCTGTTCTGGGTGTCATATTAAAATATGTACTTGCAGAAACCTATCTTTTGCACAGTTATGATGAAAAATTAACCTTCTGCCAAATCTCCAGTCAGTGTTTCTTACCATAAAATCATGCATTTCAACCCAAATCCCCAATTGCATTCAATTCAGAAAGACGGTTTGGATCAATGTATGTGATTTCAAATCTGCGAAAGCACTTGATATTCAAGCTAACCTAAGTCTAAGTAATTATTCTATCCAGAAATATGTTAGGTTGTGTGACTACCTTGAGTTTTAAATGATACTTTTTTTTTTTAATTCGGGACATTTTGAAAGAGATTAAGTCAGAATGCACAGGTTGTATCCCCTGCTTGACTGCACCATTGTCTGTGCAGCATTCATGTCACTAATGACGACCGTGGACGCAAAGGAGTGTCCTGGACCAAAGAGGTGACTGTGTTTTTAAGGGATGTGACAGTGCAGCTACTCCAGGACTGGGTTGTGAAGGTTTGTACCTACAACAAATCTATATATGTAACACAGCAATTTTCTACGCAGACAGTTTTTTTTTTCCCTTTTTAATCCACAGGTCAATGGGGAGGTTGTGACTTTGCCGTTCCTCATAGAACCTTACATCTATGTTGAACGCCAAACCAAAACCATCTTACTCAACACCAACATCGGGCTAAAGGTACAGTCCTTCATTTCTTCCAGCTTTTTGGAGATAATATATACCTAGATAGATATATATATACCTAGATAGATAGATATATATATAATATATATATATATATATATATATATATATATATATAATATTTCACCTCAAGGTGCTGTGGAGTGGTCGTTCACACGTAGAAGTGAGCGTGCCTGGGTCCTACAAGGGACATACCTGTGGCCTCTGTGGAAACTTTAACAACTACTACCAAGACGACTTCCGGAAACCCAGCGGACAAATTGCCATTTCAGAATCTGATTTTGGCAACAGCTGGAGGGTAAAGACAAACAGATTGAGTGGACACACTGAAAACAGTTGATATTTTTTATGATATTTTTTAATTAAAAAAACTAATTCCTGTAAAGGGTCCATTGAAACAGTTTTATCTGACACAGATCAACTGCATGTTTGGTAATTTAGGTAACGAATGGGAGCCATTCCCTCTCGTCCTGTCATCCCGGAGAAGACGTCAACCCTTGCAAGGATGCCGGCTACCAGGCCAAGAAAGGGGCTAATGCCCGTTGTAAGGTTTTGAAGTCTTCCGTCTTTAAGCCCTGCCATCGCGTGGTCCCCCCTGAGATGTGGTACGGAGCCTGTGTGTATGACCTGTGCGCCTGCGGGGCCAACACCGACGAGTGTCTGTGCGACACACTCGAGGCTTACGCCAGTCAGTGCAGAGAGGCTGGAGTTGTCCTGCAGTGGAGGAGCCCATCTCTGTGTGGTGAGGGAAAAGTCCCTATTATTTTCCAGAAACCTCTTGAAAGACAAAACCACCACGTACTGATTTACCATCTCTGTTGTTTTAATTATTCGCAAAAGGTTAAATCTTAATCAAAAGATCATCTTGATCATCTAGAATGCAGAGAGAAAGCCATCCATCAGTTCACTGTTGGAATTAAAATTAAAATAGAATTCATTGTTGGTTTATGAATGTATTGTGTTTTTTACACAATCCTGCTAAATTACCATTTTATGTCTAAAAAGTCATCAAAAATAATAAAAAAAAATGTAAAAAAAAATCAGCCACATATTCTGAATGCTTGCAGAATTCTGTCTCACTGAGGGGCTTTGTGGCACTCTCTCCACAGCTGTGGGCTGTCCGGCGGAGAGAGGCTTCGTGTTTGACGAGTGCGGCCCCCCGTGTCCCGTGACCTGCTTTAACGTCGCCGTGCCACTGGGAGTGATAGAGAGCCACTGTTTCAAGCCTTGCGTCCCGGGCTGCCAGTGTCCGGCCGGTCTGGTGCTTCACAACAACTACTGCATACACCCGGACAAGTGTCCCAAGATAATACATGGCAACCCCACATAATGCCTGCACTGTTCTCCCTGGATGGGACACTTGAACGCACACACATGCACTACCACCTCAGATTGCCTTTCCCCCAGGACTGCATAAACCCTCTTTAACTGTAAAAATATCACGATGGATATATAGAATTTCACCACAAATCCTTTCACACAACCAGGGGATTTTCCTTTTTTTTCTAAAAGAAATACTGCTTGTTAAGTGTTTTTCAGAATATTGATTTTAATATTTAAAGGCCGCACTGAATATTTATTCCACGCAACGGTTTGTCATTATTTGTTAAAATGTCACAACCTTACGACACATTTATGAAATATTTCCTATCATGTTTTATCATATTAAATTTTCTTGTTAAATGTCATACTGACTATACAACCAAATATATACTATAGATAAGGTTCATTTCAGCACTGTCCAATGTCTTATTGTATATACAGTAAGCCATATAATCTCAGGTACACTGCTTTATGTCACAATCATACAAATAAAAAATATAAATGTTATTAGTTGAAATTCATGTTCAAATGCCAAGATTACAAAAATTGTCTCGTAATAAGTTTACCATTTTTTTGTTTGTGTTTTAAGCTGAAATTCATCGTCATCGGATTGTTTTTCATCAGACTAAGTAATTTGGTTGATTGATACAGTTGGTTTATTCGCAAGGGATTAGGGAATTTATTTGAGGAGACAACCGATTGACTGAATGTGCAAAAATCTGAAATATTTTCAAAATGTATCAACAGAGAATAAAGTGCACTTACATAAAGCACAGCCGTCCACAATGGTTGAAGTTATATTTCCTGACACAGGCCTGAGACAAGAGTCAAAACATGTTCAATACCTTTGATTTAATCATCTGACTTCTAAAAAGACACCAAAAGCTGATTACTCAAATCACTCCTGGATGAATTCATGTGTTTAAACATTAGGATGAACCAGACAGATGTCAGATTGAGGGAAATATTGCATAGCACTACACATATCAGAGAAGTAGTCAGTTTCTCTAAAAACTCATCACTCGGATATTTTATGATGAGATGCAGTTATCCATGCAAAAAGTATGACTTGTGGTCTTGAGGACACCACATTTTCCCACGTTTCCTTCAACACATTCACGATGTTTGTCAGCCCGTCCTCTGTATACTCCATCCTTTGCCTTTCCTGTCTCACAATGTTAATGGAAGCTCTGTGATTCAGATGTGCCTCGCTGTTTAATGATTTTTCCTTTGCCCGCGTTCACAACCTTCTTCCCTGCTCTTTGGAAAATTGGTTTTGATAGGGGTTGTTTAATCCTCCTGCCAGACAGGGATGGGCCGCCAAAGCTCCAGTTCAGCTCTGGAAATGAATGAAAATTGTACAACTCGTGAAAATTTCGAAAAAGCATTTGGGTCGATATCCAGGAAAAGCAGGGTGCCAAGAGAGGAACTGCGGTATTAAGTATATTGGATATACAGTAAAAGGTGCACCATTGGGTTTTGGTCAACAGTAAGTACCAATGGAGAGTGTGGGAAAGAGATGAAAAAACGTGTTCAAGCAGGTTGGAACAGGTGGAGAAAAGTGTCAGGGGTAAGAGAGAATATAAGAGAATAACCTGCCGTCAGAGAATATAAGCAAGAATGAAAAGTAAGGTGTACAAGATGGTAGCGAGATCAGCCATGGTGTATCGTGAGGAGAAACTGGCATTGAAGAAGAGACAGGAGGCAGAGGTTGAGGTAGCTGAGACAAAGATTTTCAAGTTCTCTTTGGGCGTGAGGAGGATGGAAAGGATCAGGAATGAGTCCATGAGTAGAACAGCACATGTTACATGTTTTGGAGAGAAAGTCAGAGGGCCCAGACTGAGATGGTTCGGTCACGTACAGAGGAAGGATAGGGAATATCTGATTAGAAGGATGCTGAGTTTGGAACTGCCAGGCTGGAAGACGAAAGAGATTATTCATGGAAAAAGAAGAAGAAGAAGAAGAAGAAGATCAGATGATCTTGCAGACTTGAATGATTAATAATCGATGACAGGATCCACCAACTTTCACTCGCAGTTCAATGATTCCAAATGGTTTGGGTTTTAAAGTATCACATTTCAGTCCTCTCCGTCTCCCTCTCACTTTTTCTGCTCGGTAATCTGATCTCCATGTTTTTCCAGATGGGTGTTGTAACCATAGTGATAGTATGCAGAATTCATGACCTTGTAGTGGTGAAAACATGGGCCAGGTAAGATGTTTACACTGTCTCAAACAACTGAATTAGTTTTTCCATTTTTCAAACAACACCCTCAGGTTTCTATGCAGGACTTTTGTTTTGCCGGAGTCCAGTTTTCCTCCGAAGACGTGAGTCTCCTCTACCGCAAAGTGTTTCATGTTACCTCCAGCATAGATGAAGCGCATGAGGCCATGACGAAGGTAACAGTTGCAGACACAATGCACACAGTTTTTTTCCCTTTTTATTTGTCTTTCACGTACTACATTTCTTTCATTTTACACTTTTATCAAAATGCTAAATCCGACAAATTTTCCCCATTATACTTGTTTGAATCAAGAAACTTGGTCTCGTGATTATATTGTGGATTTGGGGTCTGCCAGACAGTAAAATTCTGAAGGTCCAATTTCCCATTTTTTGCCATTTACCATTTTTCAGAAGTTACATCTATGTCGCTTTTTTGCTTATTATAATTTTGTTACCATTATGACTTAATAAAAAGTGTTCTACAATGGAGTACTCTCTTAATAATGCATATGATAGTGTTGTGATTCAACCTAGACCTTTATAAAGATGTTAGTAAGGGAAGACAAATGTGTGCAAAAAGTGTATTTGAGCTTGAAGGGCACCATTTGCTTTTACCTTTGCCATTTACCATCAGCAGATGTCCCTATCACACTAAAAAGGTTACATTTTAATTATGAATTTGTTATCACTGAATGTTATATCCCCGTGTAACTTGATTGTTCAGATTGCGGGAGACCACAACAGCTGGTCCTGCGCCGGTGAAAATGTTTTGGATGTTCTTGTCGAAATGGAAAAGGAAAGGAAAAAGAAGGAAAAGGTACTTAAATTAAATTCTGATGGGTGAGTAATGTGTGAAAATGCAGGATCCAAATGAAAGGTTTTGTTTTTTGTTTTTTTTCCCCTTATTGTTATGTTCAGCTGTACTGGGAGCTCCAGCTGCTAAATGCAGGAAATCTTAATGTGTTAAACACGGAGGATATGACAGCGATCTCCGGTCCTTTCATGCTGTATGGCCAGCACCAAAGCGAAAACTCAAGCGCTTTCTCAAAGCCTATTGAGTCAGATTCAGGAACCTCAACTTCGCAAGTAAGTACGGTGGATGCTCTGTGCGGTTTGGTCATTCAATACCATTGTCAGTTTTGCAGTTCATTCATTGTCTGCACGCAGAGGGAGAAACCGGGGGACGGGATAGAATACGTCAGTGCTCGACAAAAGAGGAGGGTCAAGAAAGCAGCCAGGCAAAGTGTGGCCAGGTGAGAATCAGTGGCTCAAAAACCCGTGTGCAAAGTGTGTTTTTCTTAATCTCACATTCGATCCTAATTTACTGCATCAGGAAAAAATTTTATTTGTTATTCTCAATCATACAACATGAAGCACTTGGTATACTGTCACGATGCATTATTTGCTAAAGATCCATTCCCACTTTGATACATCGTTATCGTCCAGAGTAGTTAAACTTATATTGTAAAATCTTTATATTATTCACTGCACACATTGTGCAGCATTTAATTTGATGTTGTTCAGAGCACCTTTACTATTATTCTGAGTGTAGGAAACCCCCCCTGTTTTTGGAGCACATTGAGTTCCTGTGTTTATTTCTTTAGACTGGCCACAGAAGGGGTGCAAAGCATACTGACAGTTTCCTGGCTGGGAAAAAGCCCAGGGGTAAGATGTCAGGCCTGGGGCTGCGTCTCCTTGTCAGATGTCTTCCTTTTGGTTGAAGTAAAGTATGACGTTGTGACCCACTTGCTTTATACGGAAATGCTTCAGGAGCACCACTGTAAGGACACCTAATTATGAGTTCTCATCACTATAACAAAACACTTTGACTGGGTGCTTAAATCTTCGTATAATTTTTGTTATGCTTCATGGTTTTGCCCGCCTGAATTCGTAGCCCCGAATGTCTGGGAGACCCTGCTGCCATGGCAACAAGACAAGGAAGAGGAGCTGCTGGAGGATCTTGCAGAGGAGGCTTTGGAGTCAGGTGACATGCTGCGTTTGGCAGAGCTGCCCGGAGCATTCAGGCTTTACAGGTAATGCAGATAATGTAATGAGATAATGGGAATCAAATTCATGGAGGCATTTTCAAAGCCATCAAAAATGAACAAAAACACAATACGAAAATACTCTGTGTTTTCCAAAGGAAAGACAAGTAATTACACAGTATCAGAGAACAACCATGAATTCAAGGCACTTTTCAAACTATTAAAGTCTGACAAAGAGGCCACTTTGAGTTAAAGATCAGGTCAAAGCACTAAACTATCTAAAAACTATTCTATTCTGAATTAAGTGTTATCCATATCTGAGAGCCTTAGTCTTTAGAGGTGAGTCGCATATGGCCTTGCAGCACTGACAGGGATTAAATGGCAACTATTAATGAAATTAATAAGTAGTGTTTTACTATTTAATTATTTTTCTCCCCCAGTGATTTTCACCAAACTGACAGTCCACTTGGGTTATTGTTGAGCACAGATCTTCTAAGACATATCTTACCTAAACAACTTTCTCACTAAATTACTATCAACGCAGAGCCTATCCTGATTCCAGTAAAGAGTGCTGGTCAGCCGTTTCTCTCCTAAATCGATTACAAACATCTCGCCAAGATGAAAGGGACACGCTGAGGTTGTTAGCAGACAGGTGAGTGCTTTTAATCTGCATTACATTTTGGTAATTCTCCTTTTAACCTCATTTTAATCTAATTTCAATGTCTGAGCATTTCTTTTAGCTAAATCACTGTTCTTGTCAAGTAACATGAATCTTCAGGAGACTTGAACATACAAATGACACCAACAAGATCCTGAATTATTTTATTATTCTTTTACTTTACAGATTAGACATGGGGAACCTACGACTATTGTGTCTATACATTAGACTGGCTACTTTAAGAGCTCAGAGAGAAACATTGTCCTATCGCGCATTGGTAGCAGCCCACCAATCCTGGGCTACATGGTGAGCCAAACAGTGACAAAACTAAACGTAAAAAGCCTAGTTTTTGTTTTTTTTAGTTCAAATGCTTGCCTTGTCAAATACTCCTGAGCCTGTGGCTCTCCCTGCATTTCAACTTATCTGTGTTCTGGGTGCCACCCATCTATCTGTTCAGGCCACATGTTGAGAGCCTATGCAGAGCAGAGCAAGCTGCTTTATGGCTACATTGTGAAGAAGAGGAGCACGTAAGATATTCCATTTCAGGATCAAAAGAGCAGGTACTGTAAAGTAAATAACCACTAGACATATCAACCGTAGCAATTATGATAATGACAATAATGATTATAATAATGGTGACGATAATTGATAATAATTGCAATAATTATGATTGTTGTTGTTATTATAATTATCATTATTATTATTATATTATATCAATTATATAACAATATTACCACTACCACTAATACGAGTTATTATTGATATTCTTATAAAATTATGATAATAATAATCATAATATTCTTAGTGTTATTACACATTTTTGGGCTGTCTTTCTAAACCCAAAGTCAACTCAAAAAAATCTAAAAAGATGAAAAATTACAAATAATTAAAGGAATTACAGCAATTGCAATCCAGTTTACTGAGAATAATCAAGTTTAAACGGATTGCTTTTGAGTTTTGACATAAATATAGAGAGAGAGTCAGCATTTTTGATGCCAGGGGGTGAGGAGCAATATCTTGAAGTTAATCCTAGACTCTATTGGCACCCAGTGGAGCCGTTGGAGGAGTGGGGTGATGTGTTCTCTGTGAACGTGGGATTTATGCTTCAAGCTGTAGAGTTCTGGAGGAGCTGGAGTTTGTGGAGGCATTTGTTGGGGAGACCAAAAAAGAATGGAGTTGCAGTAATATTTCTGGGAGGTGACAGGGCTATGGATGGGGGGGAGGGCTGCAGCATGTGGAGCGAGGAAGGGGCAGAGTCTATTGCCATTTTCACAGATAGAAATAGGTGTACCGGGTGATATTATTAATGGTGAGTGAATGGTGAGAAAGTTTGAAAAAAGTTGGAGGAGAACCACGATTTCATCTCCATGATGCATTCAGAATAGGAAAGAGGTGGAAGAGTTGAATTTGATTTGGAGGAGCTGTAGAGTTGGGTGTCATCCGCACCACAGTGAAAGTTGATTGTATGTTTATGGGATATGCGCCCTCTCAGCCGCGAGTAAATATTTATAGAAGGGTCCCCAGAACTGAACCCTGGGGTTTACCAGCAGAGACGGGAAAGGAATGAGAAGAACAGAATTTGAGTTGGATGAACTGAATGCGACCAGAGAGATATGAAATGAACCGGGGAGGGAAGTGTGGCTGATGCCAATGGATGATGATCTATTAAGGAGGGTGATATGAAAGATAATGTCAAAGGCCGCACTCACATCAAGGAGGATGAGGATGGTGAGTTGGCTTCCATCAGAAGGTCATGTTCAATGCAATAATATCATTTGTTTACAGGTTTTTCACCACTTTTTCTTCATAGGGGGAAACCATACATTTAATTATGGGGGAAACCATACATTTAATTATCAGCTAAAATATCTAAACTCTTGTGTCTCTTTGCAGGCTGTGTTGCAGTGGTTGGTACTGACTCAGGAGCAGGAAAGAAGGCATCTCATCAGTTTGATTCGTGGGGTCCTCCTGGAGGATCTACATGGGCCAGGTTATACATTGCCTTCAAAAGAGGGTAAATCAATACGAATCTCTTTTTATCTGCTCCTTTGTCTGGATTGGTTTCATTTATTTCATGAAAGGAAGATTTTTTCCTGCCAGGTGAGGATCAGCAGGCTTCTATGAAGAGTGGCTGCATAACAAAACTGAGACAGATCTATACAGCCCTGCAGAGAAATGATAAGGCTCAGGGGCTCTTACAACAAAACTACCCCCAACTAGATTCACAGTCCCAGCTTGAAATGGGCGTCACAGAGGGAGGGTGCTCCCGAGACTGGCTAGAAGATTGCGCCTTGGTCCTATTGACCCAGCTGACGGAGCACCAAGACATACAGGCCTATGCATTACTGGCTACACTGATGGACCAGGTAAGGGAAGTCAAACAAAGTACGCATAAGCAGGAAAATACAGTAACACACCACAAATGACCCAGAATAGGAAAGAAAATTAGAGAAAATCTGAATATATTACTCCATCTCTCTGACTCCTTCACAGGCTCCCTGTTACTTTTCTGTACTTCCTGTTGGTCTGTAAAGCGGTGGCTGCTCAGGTTGCTCCCTTGCAGACCTGTAAGCTAAAGCTATTACTTTGCTGTATTTCAGGCGCAAAGACTTAATGTTGAAGTGGCTCAGCAGTCGCCCCAACTTTGTTGTTTCGTTTTTTATTGATTCTATAATTTCAGTCTCTTTTTCATTCATGCATGTGTTCTCCTGATTTATTCTGCCACTTTTATGTTTGTATTTTGCTCAAATATAAATTGTTTTGAACTGTATTTGTATGCAATATCTTTAACATACCTGGATATAGCTGTTTTAATTAAGTAAAGGTAATGTGTGCGTCCTGCAGAACACATCGGGTCTCCAAGCACTGCAAGATGATTATGGATCAAAATTCCAAAGCAATCAAAACACCAACCTGCTCCAGCTCCTTGTCTCAGCAGCCACTTTATCTTCACACCCTGAAATAAAAGGGGCCACCAATTCTGCTGGCAACAGCGAGGAGCACAGTCCAGCTAGGTCATGCCACGGCGACCCTGCTAAGATCCAAAACATCAGTGCTGTGCCACCTGAGCTACAGCCTCCTGCAATCAGACAAGCCAGTGGAGAGTTAAATAGAGACCATGATGGAGATGTGGCAAATAAACAGGAAATCTGTGCAGGTAATGCAAGGGAAGGGAAACTTGTGTGTGGGGTTAATCAGCTTTAGTGCATTTTATATCTTTCCAGGCTGTGGAGTGACAGTGGCATACTTACCTTACTTGGAGATCTTGTGTGTGTCAGATGCAACAAGTAATATTCACGCGGAGCTTGTTGTAGAGGGGAGCAGTTCTGGAGAAGACGGCAGTGCAACAACTAGCATCCAAAACAATGAGAAGCAGGGTTCACTGGTTGCTCTTGCTTGGAGCAACCCACCACAGGAAGAATACTGGGCTAAAGATAGCAGTACTCTGGATGCCCAAATCCAAACTTGTGACATAAGCAGCACTGCTGAGCACAGTGGAGTGGCAGCTGGAGAAAGTCATGATTCAAATCCAATTTTAATCCACTCTGTTCCATCACCTCATTGTGATGCACCATCTGCAGACCAACAGCCCTACACAGAAAAAGAGGTACACAAAATCCTAAGATTTCTTATGAATAGGTCCCTTTTACACTCCTGCTTACTTTGGAAATACCCTACATCTGTGCATTGTCCTCTCTGACTTTGCTGACATCAAGCAGCATGTGCTTTGCTCTGGAACATCTGAGGACGCAGCTGCTATGGGCAGAGAAGTTGCTGAGATGGATGTGTTTCCTACTGCAATTGACTCAGAACTGAGAGAATCTGAAATTAGTTCCCATGAGGACCAGAAATCTCACTCACAGGGAACAGTAAGTCTGCTTTTTGCTGCTGATTTGTACCTTCCAGAAATTAATAAATTCATTCATTTGACGAACTATGGTCATTTTTGAAGGTAGACTATGGTCACACAGCGAGGAAGGCAGAGACAGAAGAAGCAAGAGAGCCTGTTTCAGACAAGGAGAGAGAGAAGACAATGCAGAGCCTGGTGAACCTGCAAAAAAAGGTTGAGCAGAGGCAGCTGCGAGACAGAGAGAGGCAACTCCTGAGGGTGAGAGGGGTCCAGAAAGACAGATTGATTGATTATTCAGATGAGAAAGGGCAGCTGTCATCATCGACATCTTCCTCTCACTCTCTACGTGTTAGGTTCAGGAACGTCTGTCAATCATCCAGAGCAGAAAGGCAGAGGAAGATTTGCTTGGACTTAAACAGGGAGAAAGGCTAAGACATCTTATGCACGATCTACCACAGGTAAGCTTTATATCTGGTGAACTTATCATGAAGATGACTAAGAGTGATAGAGAAAAATATGTTATTTCAGGAAGACAAGAATCAGCAGAAGATAGTGGTCAAGGAGCGCCTGGAACATTTTCGCCGAGAACGTTCTTATATAATGCAAGCCAAAAGAGAAAGGTAGAGACCATTTCTTTAAATCGGACAGCAAATTGTCTGGACGTTTTCCTTTATAATCATTATTATAAATTATTATTTGATTCATTAAGGAATACTGCAGGATTCATGGAACTCCTAGGCCCGGTATCACTCCACAGCAGACAATTGGAGGACGGGACAGATTGAAATTCTACAGCTGCTTGAAGTCGTTTTACCCAATTTCCATGTATTAAACGTTCACTGACTTTTATTTTGTCATACTGATGGACATTAAAAAAGTTCCGGTTTGATATTTTGTGCAAACAATGACATTAATCAAAAATTTTAAAATCTAAAAAAAATAGGAAACATCTCAGTTCCAAGCAGTTGCTTCTGAAACACTTTAAATTTCAATATGAAATGCAGAACTATATATTGCCTTTTTTGCTCTTAAAGTGAAGTAGAAAAGAATATTCGTAGTACTGAGGTGTGGTGTGGCTAGTTTTTTTTAGGGTAATCTGAAATAACATTTTCAAGTAATTTGTTGTTGAATTTCAACATACACTTTATAGGAAATGTGGTTTCTAACCTTTAAATGCAAACCAGTAATTTTTTTGTTCACTTCTCGTGCACCTGGAGCAGATATTTGATGCGTGGCAGCTTTCCTGTCATAAAGTACCCAGGAAATGTAGGCAGTGCATCTGAACAAAATGAGAATTCAAAACTTTTAGTGACTGTTTATTATACAGCTTAGTTATCATTTTTGACAAACATAAGCATCGACAGTTATATTTATCAATGACCCTCTTTGACTGTGTACACATTAAGCCTCTGTGACCTAAATTACATACACAATGAGCCACAGAGGTTGGCAACGCTGGCCATTTAAGAAATGAGATTATACAGAGGGGCACTGTAGCAGACTTTTGATGTACCGGTGGACTGAGGCTGTATTTACAGGTGGATGGAGATGTGAATATTGTAACCTATCAATTTTTCCGAATAACTATGATGAGAAGATATGTATAATACAGAGGGCCGATGCAAGTCCAGTGGTTTTCTTAAAAGAGTAGGATCTCTTGGCCCAATGAGTCAAGCAAAAACTTTCTACATGTGAGACTCAGGTAAATGAACATTGGGTTGTTTCCAATTTCATTGATCTTACGTAATGTCACTCACACCGTGGTCTGACAAAGCAAGAATATCTTTCATCCTACGAAGCAAAATCACAGTAGCATCTACACACTGAGCCACTGAATCACAAACAAAATTTGCAACTGTGTCCTTAAACATAAAGTACACAGATTATTTTCAATGTCAGTGTTTTTCCAAGCCCACTAAACTGGAAACTAAAAGACAAAAAAAAAAAAATATTAAATTTCAAACCAAAACAGCTTGGTGCCTGAGAGGGGCTTTACTCAAGACTTTCGTTTTCAAACAGTGTGACAGCAAGGGACTGAACAGAAAAAGTAAGTCCCATTTTCAAAACAGTTCATCTTTCAGGATGAGGTGGATTGTTACTGTGTGTGCTTCCCAGCAGACTGTGTATGAATAATCAGGTCAGCAGGACACTTTTATAGCAGTGACACACATGAAAATTAGACAGGGGTGTTCTGGACCCAGGATCTACATGTGCAAGAACTTCAGCATGAAAGCAGCATGCGGTTGTGTGTGATAGACTAAACTACACCTTGTACACAACAAGTTAACAATATTTGCAATTTATACACTAGACATGTGTTTCCAACAGTAAAAAGGTAAAAGGCTAGGATGGAAAGATGGGAGGTCCAAGTCAAGGTCAGGCTGTGAACCTCTTGAGAATGGGACCACCTTCTGCAGAAGGTTTTGCTGAGCACTTCAGTCCATAAACACAAAACAGTCACAAGTCCAGAGTCTCTTATGGGCACCATGGAACTGAGGGGGGGGGGATAGATATACATGAATATGTATGTGTATCTCTCCTTTTCACAAGAATCATGAAAAGAAGGAAATGTGCGTGTATGTGCATCAAGTCATGAATGGTGCTAGCAGTGGGATTCATGGGGTGTACATGTAATTTTGCTTTATTGTGTGCGAATGTCTTTATGCATGAGTCCATCTATTGGTGTGCGCACTGCACCCCTGGACCATGATGGCCCCCTTCCTCATCAGAACTATCATTATAGGCCTCTCTCCTGGCTCCACCTCCAGATCCTTGACTTCTGTCAAAATCTGTCAGGTCAACTTCTTCTGCATCTGCTGCAATAACAGGATTTTCTGCACGAGCGGGTAGCAAGCACTCAAGTTCCTGAAAGAAACAAGATCTTTTATCAAATACGGAATGTGACTACAGTCATTTGCTCTAGCTGATCTTCAAGTCCCTCTTATGTCATAAAAAGTACTTGTTCTTGTTGTGGTAAACATCTTTAGAAATTACAATAGTCGGTGCATGTTGCATGTGACTCACATTCAGTTTTTCGGCACTAATCCAGTTATTTTCAGGGAACTGGACATCAAACTTGAGGTAAAGGTCTCCCTTCTCAAACGGGTTTCGATACTGAGGCATTCCTTCTCCTTTAACCATTCGAACAGACCCTGAGATACGAACAAATGTCACCATGAGCACCCACTCGACCTCATCATTGTGCTAATGGAATTTCTGATTGGCAGTTCTCTGAAGCAATTAACATGCTGAAATATATATGCTCGGTGGCATAAGGTATAAAAAAAAACAAAAAAAAAACACCCTCTTTTCATCTGGGAATCTTGTAGCAATACAGTAATGACACACCCCAATTTCCTCACTCCTCTACATAATAATGTTAAGGTCAACAAATGTCTCCAAAAAAGAAGGTTCTAGTCTGAGGTAGAGGAGTAAATCAAGGTTACCTGGCTCTATGACTTTGCCCGGGGGGTATTTGACCAGCAATTGGCGCCCATCAAGGTGTGTGACTGTCAACTGGAAGCCACATAGAGCCTCGACCAGGCCAATACGTTGAACCATGTGAAGGTCATTGCCATCCCGCCGGAATTCCTGGGTCAAATTGAAAGGATAAAATTTGTTTTGGTGTTAAGTTTTTGACAAACAGTAGTAATAGTTATGTGGTATAAACAGTACACACAAAAACAGCTAAATAAAATCTACATTCATTTGCATTTGAAAGTATAGAGCTTAGAACCTCATGTTCTTTCTCCTGCAGCACCAAGACAATGTCTCCTGGTTCAACACCTGGTGCCTGGTCAGCCTCCCCAGAGAATGTTATCTTATGTCCGTGTCTCATGCCTTTATCGACATGCACCTCCAGAAGCTTAGTTTCCTTGCACACCTTATGACCCTCACACTTTTTACAGCGGTCCTTCTCATTGATCACCTCACCTATACACACAGATATAGCACAAATGTAAGACATCTGTTGGGAAGGCAGTTATACATATTCATGTACAGTTAAGTGCGTGGGTGCTTGTATTCAAATTACCCTCTCCGTTGCAATCCGTACAGACCGACTGCATTTGTTGAACCATTCCAGGGGCCAGCTGCCTAATCATTATTCTCATACCTTGTCCTCGGCAAGCCACACACTTCTGCACTGCTCCTGCTTTACCACCTTGACTAGTAGAAAAAGTCAAGAATAAGCATTGTGAAAGAACATTGTTCATTAATTAAAAATTACAACCGAATTACTTTAAATTCCTATTATAAACAGTAACACTAATGAAAACAGTAGTCATTCTTTGAAAATATTCTGTGCAAACTCACCCATTACAGGCACCACAAAGTACATTCTTGCTGAGCTGCAGTTTGGTGGTTTTGCCATTGTAGAGATCTTCAAGAGAAACTCTGTGACAAAAGTCACAACAGCCGTTTGATAAGTTTTGTTTCAACCCTTGTCTCTTTTCAGAGACTAAGTTTAACCACTGAAGAACAAACAGTTTACATAAAATCCTTACTTCAGTGGGTGAACCATATCTTCCCCTCTCCTCCTGCCTCCATTGCGTCCCCTTCCCTGCCCCCCCATGAACCCAAACAGTCCTCCACCAAAAATGTGAGAGAAGATATCATCCATGCCAGGCCCGCCACCTCCTCCCTCCCGTAGCCCCTGTTCTCCATAGCGATCATACAGCTCCTTCTTCTCAGGGTTTGTCAGCACCTCATATGCAAAGCTGATCTCTTTAAACTGGAAGGTGAAAGAAAAAGGGAAAGAGATTACTTAACATCATGAAATCAAATGAAAGGAAATACTGAAAATACGGGCCAAACTGTTGTTTTGGTGAGCCACATCTTCCAATGGGGAAAAAAAGTCTAGTCTCTTTTGATAAATCCATGCAAAAACAGAATTTTGTGACCGTGTCAATACAAAAATACAATCTTGCAATTCTTTCTTTGGGAAAAAAATAATACATAGTCAGAAGTCTGACATACACCTGATAATAAGCTTTAAATAGTTGGAGTTTATTATCATATAAAACTAAGCTGTCATAATGCCAGGGTGACAGTTGTTGAATAATTAAACTGTTAGTTCTGTTGCAAACGGGTCTTTCTGCTGTTAAGAAACACACACAAAAAAAAAGAAAACGCATCAGTGTGTTTCATACCTTGTCTCCAGCGTCAGGATTCTTGTCTGGGTGGTACTCTTTGGCCAGTTTTCGGTAGGCCTGCAATAAACCATGACCCATTGTTACATAAGAATAAGGCTTGGTGAAAGAATATGAACCAAAAGTTAAACTGTTCAGCTTGGAATGACAAACATTTCTGCCACTTGTTCCTTGCTCAGGACTGAACCTGTAGATCTGCTGTCAAAAACATCAGGACACCAGTAAGACCATCGCTGCAGCTGACATCCCAAGCAATCTTAGTGTCTAAACGTCTGAGTCACAAAAAAACCAAACATCTCCTTTAGTGCTATCAATAATAACTTTGGAGCCACGTGATTATGCTACAAACTGCAGGAAAATTAGCACATGACCAGTGACAAAATAACTGCATTTACAACAGAAATTGATTCATCATTCACTCAGCTAGTGTATGTGCGCGCGCACACGCACACACCGCGCCAGCTGGGATCACTGGCATTAACGTTACCTTAAAATAGTTCAGGCTTAATCGAGTTATATGGACCATATGAGCAAATTTATTGTAACTTGAAAAGGCCACAAGCATCTGGTAAGCATTTGGCTAGCGTCAATTTGGACAGATGACGAAGATATGTCAGTTTTCTCCGATGGTGAAACTTTCGGGCATTTTTTTCTAAGGAACAGTGACGTTCATGCCAGCTAACTACGGTTAACGTCACGTTATATAGAAACAGAAACACGTAATACACCACAAGCCAGACGTTTTAAAGATAAACAGTCTGGTCGTAAAATCCCCTTGGAAATTAACGCGAACCTTAAGAGTTAAAACATGGAACGTAACGTGTGTAAACAAAAAGGCCCATTTCTTTTATTGACACATTTTTTAATTGAGTCATTAAGCTAGCGGTCTATGCTACGTTACTAGCCAACCTGGCGTAGGCTATTTGCTGGAATGCATCGTCTAAATTCTGGCAAACCAGTATCCTCGTTGTCACCATACAAATGACTAGTTCCTTGGTAAGCCAAATATCGTCAAATTAAGGTGAGGAGTACAGTTGTCGCACAATAGCTGATGAACACAAATTCTTGACATTATTGCCTTGAAGGCCACCTAACCAATCAGTACTCAAGCAGTTACTGGCTAGGCTAATATACTCGGAAGCTAAAATACTACTAGCGGTTAGTAAACTAGCTCTCCTTGATTATGTTGTTTCTAGGCCGTATTTCACTCGCAAGTGACCTCTCTCAGCCCATTTTAGTGTGTTCTCACTTTACGAAAGTTGCGTCACGCTTCAGACTTTTCCCACCTTTTTTAGTTCATTTTCAGAGGCAGATGGGGAAACTCCGAGGATGTCGTACAGTTTAGTATCCGCGACGTTCGACATGATGCTAGCCGACTACCTTCTCCTGCGGATGTTCTGCTCAGCTGAGAGAGGAGCCGACAATGCGATCTTCACCGGTTGGGCCGGCTGGGGTTGCCAGATTATAGGGCAGTGAGAAACACCCCCTTTCGGTATAGAAGTCTCAAATAGCAGCCCTATATTTAAAGCTGTAACGTGATGAATTAAACTGTTTGTTAGACACAATATGTACACTTTATTATCCCGCATTGCAATGTGAATGTTTTGCTGTGAAATGTGAAGATTTACCCTCTCAATTAAAGGGAAAAAGAAACGAAGCTAACATTTATTTGCACGATGTCGAAGGCAACCTCCATAAAAAAAATCAAATATACATACCAAGAACTGTTGGAGATATATTTACATGTTTTGAATTATGCATTTGAAGCATTATGGGATAACATAACAGGATAAGACACTGTTATTGTAGTTGTAACACATATGTAGCTGGAACTACTTTATCAATATTCTTGTAATAATTGCATTCTGTGACACGATTAGTGTAATATTAGTGTAATTCTTGCTTAACTTTTGAGGTGAAAATATCTTTGGCAGGTAAAAATGTGAGTCTGCATCAAAATCTCCTATTCTAAAGGTTAACATAAAATGTGTGATACATTGTCATGCAGAAAGTGTTCCGTCTTCTCAACGTAAAACATTACAACAACAGAAGCTGATTTTCAACAGTCGAACATTAATTATTCAAACCTCGGCTGGAGTTCAGTTGTTGGCATTGATTTACTATCAGACAGTATTATTCTGGCTTTGTTTGTCTCAGGTTTTTCTGGCTATTGAATGAAATTAATCAGTTCACTTGTTGTGATGTCACTGTTTCTATTTCTGGCTCAGACAAATCCACTCAAGTCTGAATAATAGCTCTTTGCTTTGACGAACGGAATGACTTTCTTTTCAACCGTTTTACCGTATCCTACTTTATTTTTTCTCTGACTTGAGCTATGGCCTTTCTCTTGTTGCATGGGTTCCTTTTGTGTTCATACTATGTCATTGTAAATGCTGGTTACTGCTACTAAACTCCTGTATTTTGTTGTGTTAATAATACCACTAACATACAGTACACTTACCTCATGGCCCAGTGGAGAGTGTGTTGTGCCAAAAACTCGGCTGAAAAACTCTACTGTATAAAACTTCTTCTAAAATCATTTGATAGTCATATGATTGAAACTGGAACTCCTGTGGTATCTGTTTAAGGATCCTTTCATCAATAATCAATAATTTGTACACTGTCTGCACTTAAATTCTCTGTAGTTGTATCATGTACTGACCACAACAGCCGTTCTACTATTTTCTTTCATACTAAGTACCTTCCAGTCCACACCTTAATTTATTAACATCAATGGAGTAACTCAGGCTATAATACTTTTGAACTGTGTCCCATATATTCTCCTAATTGTTTTTCCATTTTCTCTGTTGCTCTAAAGGGATGGAGAAACACAACCATAAAGTGGCTATATCAGTATTTATCTTCATTATCACTGTCATCATCATCATTATCACCACAAAGTTGTCGAGGTTTGTTCGTGAAATTTGGAATTGAAAAATAGTCAATTTGAGTTACATAGACATAAAAAGATTAAATAAAAACAAACAGAGACTGTTCAGCATGAAATAACTTTTGGTTTTCACCAATGGGAACGGAGTCCACGTTAAAAGTGAGATAAATATATCAAACTCAGAGCTCCTTGGGCTTTCTCAGAATGAACAGATCCCTTTTACACATTTATATAAGCATATTTTTACGCACTGTAAGGTGCATCTGGTTACTGTTCTCAAGCAATTCAATCTTACTACATTAAGATCCTTGAAATTCAATCCGGTTTTTCTGCCCCATTAAATATGACATATGAATATGCAGATGCATTTTCAATCGCCAAGCTTATTTGATGGACACAAGCTGTCTTTCACTCCCAAGAAAGTATATTGTACGGACTGAAAGTTTCATGTTCAGTTTTCCAATTTTTCTACCTTCAAGTTCTGTTTCATGAAAATTGCAAGAGTGACCCCCAAAAGAGCCTTTGTTACTGTATTTCCAATCGTTTTTGTTGGCCCATCAATCTAAAACATATTCCTCAAAGAACATTTACAATCTCAGTTTTTGCATGATTTTGGAGACAGCTTTGTGATGCCAGACCATATGCAGCATATCACGCAGGGGGGTTTTAGGTAAGATGACAATGTATTTCACAACATGTGTTACCTTTGTCAAGACACTAAATACATTATTTGAAAGATTAAAATAACTTTGTTATATTTGTTAAACCATTTTGATGCATTCTTTTATTTGATGATTTCATAGAACCGTTTGTTTGAGAGCTCATAGAGGACTCAGCCAATAGACGCAGCAGTTCTTGCTACTGTCATGCAGCTCTCGGCAGTAAATGTCCACAGTGCCTGCAAGCACAAGTGTCTTTGGTCAGATGGACGGCAGAACTTTTCCTTACGTTTTATGTATCCGCCATTTTGATTTCCAAAAATGAAGGATTTGTTCGTCGCTTGCCGTCAGAGTGCAAATTTGACCGTGTCAACACAGGCGCTCAGCACGCCAACCACCGTGCAACGGCAGCGGGTGTAATGACATTGCAGCCGGCGAAGGATAACGTTAAGCTAACCGCGCAGTCACACAGCCAGCTATGGGCCTCTGGGTGACCTGACAGCCAACACTCGCCTCGCTGCCGTATAGCACGATGACGACGGAGAAAAATGACGAATAAAAGGTAACCTTCTCTTCTATTAACAAATAACGTAAGTAAAGCCCGCGTCGCGGTCCTCGCTGTCAAGTGGAACAAGATGCTACAAGGCTGAATCGCAATTCATCATAGCCAGCGTTGATTGAATACCGACAACTGACCGCCGCTAGCTTTTCGATCCGGTACCGGGACATAGTATTCAATGTGCGCCGCTTTTTAATAAGTCGGTACCGTTAGCTCCCCGTGTGAAACAATGATTAGCGAATTGTTGTTGTTGTTGTTTTTACATGCTAAGTAAAATCCCCAACGTCGTCTCTGGAAACTCGTTTGGAAATAAGTCTTTCAACGGGAGATAATCTGATTTAACGCGAAGTTACCGTCTTTGAATGGACGAGCTAATTAACCCCAGTTCCCTCCGAGTGTCAACCTGTTAACGACTTAAAACCGTTATTAGACGTCAGTATTCCTGAAACCCAGCAAATAGAGAGGCCTGTCTGAAGTCGTTACGATTGCGCCTACTTTTGGGATGTCAAATCAAAATCTATCATCGAGGAATGGATCATATCATGAAATTAATAGTGTGAGTTTGAAAACACCTGCGCCCAAACCCCAAACACCAGTCATGCTCATTTTAGGGACGGCCACACCAGAGGGGAATTACCTTGTCGAGACATTTAATATCATGCAATGAATTTTAACGATGCCAAGAAATGATTAAACCTGCCCTGCGCTCTGAGAAAATGTTATATTAACCATCGTGCCTTAACCGAAACCCTATTAATCTGATTTATGACACTATTTCATGGAGATGGATTGGGTTCAAGAGGTGGACGATGAAGATCATTAGACCAACAAGAGCTCATTCATGTCTCAACACAGTGTTCAGCTGTTATCACCACACCCAGCATCGAGTTTGTCCTTCATCAAAACAGTCATCCACACTACAGCAGAATAAATAATCAACCCTCGTTCACTTGGCTGGCATAGATGTTTCCCTTACAAGCAGTCTTTGTATTCCATTTTAAAGTGAGTTTGAATGGGATGTGTTCAAACACATGCTATTTCCTGATGTAACTAGGAGTCCATGTTTTCAAAGTCAGCGGGGTAAAGTCACTGTGTGTGCAGCTATAATGTGTTTATAGATGTTGCTTCCTGCTTTATGCATAGAGGAGTATAATGTATGCATCTGCAGTTGATCCTTTTCTTGTCTGATTGCACTGATCAAATACTTTTGGAAATTCTCTAACGCATGTCTTTGTTTTGTCATTTCTCACCGACAGGTTGGAGTCAATGTCGAGAACCATGTTCTTGATAGTATGAATGTTGTGGGTGCACGTTTGTCTTCATTGTGAAAATTTGTTTGGGCCACACAGAATCAATAAGGTAAATGAAGTTTTGCAAAGTCTGTAAAAGTCAAAGCTACTCTTTGTCCAATTTTGTACCATGCACACATGTGGGGTGCTGTAGAGGGGGTAAAAGGACTGTTAGAATTTGGCTGCATACAAAAACACCACTTATTGTTTTTGTGCTTCCACATTGAAATGTAAATCCTTTTTTTATCAACAGCCAAGTGTAGGTGCTTCTGACGTCAGCCATGTTTTGGAAGTTTGACTTGCACACAACTTCTCATCTGGAGGCTTTGCTGGACAAGGAGGATGTCACTCTTACCGAGCTCATGGATGAGGAGGATGTGCTGCAGGAGTGCAAAGCCCAAAACAGGAGGTTGGTATATCGTTAGATTTACCATATAACAGTAATTCCAGGTATGTTTGTTCATAACTAGTGCTCCCTCTCCCAACATTGGGGAATTGTAGACTCCTCCTCTTCTTGTGCCAGGACCAGTGCATGCAGGAGCTGGTCCATAAAATTACTACAGAGCCCCCTGCTGGTGTAGAGGAGACCAAGCGCTTCAAGTAGGTGCTGTGATGTGTTGCTGATGTAGTGCACTTATGCAGTATGTGCCCTTTACCAGTGCCGGACTAAAAATACAAAACTGGCATTTGCTTGATCTTACTATTGTACTGGCAGGTTTTTCTGCTGAATTTATTACAGGTATTCAAATATAGCATGTGAGCTGTTGACATGTGATGTGGGGGTGATCAACGACAAGCTGGGGAATGAGGAGCCTCTGCTAGAAACTTTGTATGCCTTCCTGGAGCAGCCATCTCCTCTAAACCCACTATTGGCGTCTTTCTTTAGCAAGACAATTGGGAATCTCATTACACGAAAGACTGAGCAGGTATACACACACACACACACACACAGACACACAAACACACACATATGCTCACACGCACAGAAAAACAAAAGGACACATTGATGGAGGAAGCCAGATGTCTTTTTGCCTTTCACAATTTCGCAAGGAGGGGTAGGAGGTTTCTAGCTTACAGATGTTTCCCCAGGCCCCAATAGTTTCCCTTAAATGATCTTCAGGACAGAACTTAAACATATGTACAGCATATGTTTAAAACTGGATGGATTTGATTTTTTTTTTCCTGCTGCATTAAGGATAAAATAAACACAACCTAATTAAAAATGCATTTGAAACACTGTGTACCCTGTTTGATCTTTTAATAAATAATTCCGATGAATATTGTTGACTGTGAGATTGTCTGATTTGTATTTTGCATCTGGGTGGTAGTCCGTGGGTTTTTTGCCTTTTGTCACAATGTTTTAATATTTCTTTTGTGTGTCAAGGTGATTAGTTTCCTGCGGCGGAAGGAGGGATTCCTTTCCTTAGTCCTTAAGCATATTGATACATCAGCCATGATGGATGTGCTCCTACGACTTATTAGTTGTGTAGAACCACCACCACTCCGGCTTGAGACACTTACTGTAAGTTGGAGATGAATCAACCCTAAGTATACTTTTGTGATATTGCATGCTCATATCACAGGTCAAATTGAAGTGAATTTCCTCTCAACAGTGGCTGAATGAAGAGAAGTTGGCGCAAAGACTAATAGAGCTCATTCATCCTGAGAGAGATGAAGAGGTAGCAGGGCTTTTCAACATTTTACAATTGCAAATCACCCTTTGCTATGATATGCTATAACAATCACCTTACTGAAAACATTAAAATTACTGTCTCTTTTTCAGAGGCAGTCCAATGCATCTCAGACATTGTGCGATATCATTCGTTTAAGCAGAGATCAGGCCAGTCAGCTTCAAGAGATTTCACAGCCTGACCCTTTGCTAACTGTGCTGGAATCGTAAGTTAGAAAAATGCACACACATTTTCACACTGCCTTTACTGGACATAGAGATGATGAAGTACTCTTTTCCACAGACAAGAGTGTGTGGAGCAGTTGTTGCAGAATATGTTCTCAGGAGACAGGACAGAGAGCTGTATCGTCAGTGGAATACAAGTTTTTCTCACATTGTTGGAAATCAGGAGGCCTGTGTGAGTTGCAGACCTGAGAGTTGAATTTCTGATTTTTGTTTATTGTTTTTCATAAATGGACCTCATTTGATGAAAGTTAAATTTCCATAATTTGACCAATTCTAAATAATGATATGCTGTTTATTGTACTCCAGCCGTTTTCCGGTCTTCAAATTTGACATTTTACTGTCTTTAATGTCTGTGTTTATTACAGTGTTGATGGTATAATAGATGCCCAGGGATTTGAGAGAAGTTACACCATTAACAGCAGCATCCTGTTAGCTATCCAACCTCACCTGGTCCACTTCCATCAGCTTCTTCTGGAACCACCAAAGGTACATAAAAAAAAAAATTGGAACTAGGAGTGGATAACACATTTTTTAAATTGTATTTTTAGACATTTGTTTCAGAAAATCTGTGATAGCAGAGAACAGTCTTTTGCTACAGGTTTGATTCAAGTGTGAACAGGATTAGTCACACTACATAACTCAAATACATTGCAGAATTTGTGCTTTAAATTTTAAGCATGGTCACAATCTTGTCATGATTAAAACCCCTCCCAAATAATTTATTTTAACATCTGATAATCATATACTGTATGCTCTTGTTCCATGTAATTGCAGCGGTACCCTATGCTGACCACTCTGGGCTTGCTGGAGGAACCACTGGGTAACACACGGCTACATGTAGCTAGACTAGTGGCCTCACTGCTGTATACCAGCTCTTCTAGCCACGCTGTCGTAGCGCAGGAACTTTGTAGACTCAATACAATGGACTTGCTTTTGGTGAGACCCGACTGCATCATTTTCACGTCACACATAACTGTTAGTAGAAAGTAGAAACATATAACTTCTAAGTGAAGAGTCTTTAACACTTTGTTCCATGATTATCCAAGTGGCTGACAGAAACCTCCGATTTCTCCGCTCATCGAACGTCACTTTTTAGGTCGTCTGTCTCTGATACAGAGCACGGTTCTGAATATTGAGTGATAAACCTTGAATTTGTATTGTGCAGAATAGTTAGCAGAATCTTCATTTGACTGCGCTATGATTTAAAAAAAAAAAAAAAAAAAAAACATGACTAGCCACCATGAAAAGCTCAATTTCCATTAGACGACGATTGACATGGTCTAAGAGATAAGAAGTAAGGGAAGCTTTCACGACTCAAATACATTTGTCCATAGCCTGGTGAGACACTTGGAATTTCTGCAGCAGGGGGATCCTTGGCGAGTGTTTAATTGACTTGAAAACACATCTACCTATTTAGTTACCCACCTCAGGAAATATACTGTATTGAAATAAAGCATGGATTGGTAATATGATATGTCACTGAGTAGTAATGTAAAATAAGAATATGTTACTCTTTAACTAATTAGCTGGTGTCCTGTATTTCCTGTTCATCTCAGTGGCAGGGTCTGGCTTTCCTGTGCTTGATGATATTAAAAAGTTGGCATTACAATTTAACATTTGGTGATTTCATCAATTGCCCTAGCAGTTTAAAATTTATAGTGATCCCTGTCCCCCGACATTTTCACTAATTTATCAGGAAATGTAAAATTCTTTTTAAATTCTTTAGAAAGTAAATCTGAATAAATGTCCTTTTCCAGGATCTCTTCTTCAAGTATACATGGAACAACTTCTTACATCTTCAAGTAGAGCTTTGTGTTGCTGCAATCCTTCGGCCCTGTGCACATGAAATGAGACTTCAACCTGGGTCAGGATCCCAGGAAACCTTCAGGCCTTCTCAGGATGTATTGCAAGAGCAGGCTCTTACTGAAACACGTGTCTCTGAAACCTTAGTCACTGAAGAAAATTCTGCACACAATTTAATGGTGACCCATGTAAGCATCTGCAATAAGCTCAAGTGCCAACTTGAAGTAATTAAAAAAAAAAAAACACTGATTGCACTCTTTAGTTGTGAAGTGACTGACTTATATATTTGTCTCGCCCAAGTTATTTCAGCACTGCAACCTTGTCCAAAGGATTTTACAGGCTTGGGAAGAGAATGACAAAATGCAGTAAGGAACAGAAGGATTTTAATATGTAATTTAATAAAAGAAAATGCCTGTCAGTTTTTCACCATAATTGTGCTATTACTGTGTTTAGATCAGAAGGTGGAATGAGAAGAGGGTACATGGGACATCTGACCAGGATTGCCAACACAGTGGTCCACAATTTGGAGAAAGGCCCTGTCCACACCCAGATCACCAGTCTCATCAATGGTACGTAAAGACAAATACTGGCATTCAAGGTCAAATTCAAGATAGTCACCTAATTAATTTTCATAATGCTGTTAATAGATCTGCCAGATGACTACAGGGGGCGCTGGGAAACCTTTGTAGATCAGACACTTTCAGAAACCAATAGAAAAAACACTATAGATCTGGTAAGCACATGCACATCTGCCGTATGTAATTACTTTGTGTTATTTCTATCACTTAATCTTTAAACACTTTGACTGTGGTATTTGGTCCTTGTTCAGATGGGCAGTGGGAACCCCCGCCCTTCCTCTGAGGATGATATGGAGAGCCCCTTTCCCAAGGAGCTGACACTGCAGCAGGTACAAATGAATTAAAATACACATACAGATTATTTAGGGCGTATGCTATCAGCGGTTGCATTGGAATTTATGTGCTTTTTATGTTCCAGGCTTTTTCAGACTACCAGATTCAGCAAATGACAGCTAACTTTGTGGATCAGTTTGGCTTTAATGATGAAGAGTTCACAGATCATGATGACAGTATTGGGTAGGTTAATGGGCCCTTTTCCAAGGGTGAGTATGTCATACATTTATTGACTGTTTAATTGATGTTGCAGGGCATCATTTGACAGGATTGCCGAGATCAATATCAATATAAATGCAGGGCAGGACAGTGTGAGTGTTATTTGAATTCTTCAATGTTTTTTTTTCCACTCATTTAATCGACATCGCCACAATACTAAAACACTTAACACTTAAATGCACTTTTTGGCCGTCTTGTGAGAAACGAGATTAGTACACTGACATACGTATACAAAGTCACTACAAATCACCACCATTACAGTGTATCTGTTTTTCCATTAACATAGCTGCAAAATTGATCTTTCCTTATTAATGAAAAAAATGTGATCTGTGTATTGTTCTGTGTAGACAAATAATGCTGTGTTTGAGGCTTGTTCCAAGGAGAGAATTCAGCCTTTTGATGATGATGAAGAGGACATCTGGGAGGAAAAAGAGATCAACTATGCAACACAAACAAAGTCTCGAAACAGGTATGTATCCTGTGGCAGCAAACTATATGAATTATAGAATATATGTCTATATAATTATAGAATATATGAAACTATGTGAATTCGTTGGTGATGTAAAATGTCTGTAAATGAGTTGCCTTTCTCTTTCAAAAACATTGACTTTGAAGGTTTGGTGGGTCACAGACAGCACAAGGCCAAACAGCTGGTAATAGGAAAGCTTCAGACAGTGAGGTCTTTGATAAAGCAGGAGACTCTGACTCTGAAGGAGAGGAGCCAAAAGATGGCTTCGATCCCTTTTCGAGCCATGGCCAGACAGAGCCCACACAGTGTGAGATATATATATTAATGCAATCATGGCTTGCTGTGCATGGAAGAGTAAAGATGTGTTGAGTTGTCACATTAGGCACAATGTCGGTCGCTTTGTTCACACTTAGGCACTGACTGGATCGCAGACTTTGGGGAAGTGAATTCCAAGGCTCCTGCCGCAGGAATGGGCTTTGCAGCTTGGGATGCTTCAGTCTCCCAACCGGCTACCACAGAAGCTGAGGAGAAGGGCTGGGCTAAGTTCACCGACTTTCAGCCTTTCTGTTGGTGAGTCTCTGTTGCATTTAGGTATGGGAAATTGCCTTGATTAAAGCAAATTAAACTTTTTTGGGGTGAGTCTGCAGTGATGTTAGATATCCTGACAAAGTTAATATCTGCACTATTGTTGGATTATATAATGAGGCAATTCGGGAAATCGAGCCTACAACAATTTCCCATTTTTGATACATCATTATTGTGAACAGCATCAGACAATTTTGAGAAAATTCTATTATCTGTAATCAATTAATGATAATCACTCATATTAATGTACTGTGTGACTTATACCTGAAATGTACATGAAATTGACAAATGTAATAACAGTCAAACCGAAAGGAAAAAATGTCTTTGGGAAAACAATTGAATATATCTTGAAATTCTTGAAAATGAGAAGAAAATAGGATATAGCATTTGACCAATTTGACTCAGCATTATAACAAAGGTATTGTGTATCTGTGAAAATCCAACTCTCTTTTTTCCCACTTGTATATTTTTCTTCTAAGAATGAGGTGATTATCTGTTAATGTCACTAATAAAACCAAAATGAAAAATTCTGTCAATTATCGAGAAGTACAATTTTTCTTAAAAGTTTTTAACACATCTGATGATGTAGCCAGAGCTCCTACTGACGTCGTCGTTTCAAAAATGATGTCCCAATAATTGTGATACACGCAATAGTATAGACACACTATGATGGAGAGAAGAAACATTCATTTTATTCTTTGTAGGTGGCAGTTTTGTTCATTTAATGTAGGTGTTGTTATCAGTGCTACATTTGTCTCCAGCTCAGAAACTGGCCCTAGATGTAGTTCTCCTGTGGACTCAGACCTTGGTGGAACAAATAACGCCAAACAAAACCAGAATCGTAAGTCAGTTATGTAAAAGTCTCAGCCAATGATGTAATCCATTCTACAGGCAGCTACAAGTGACTTCCTATTAATGCTTTATGCTTGTGGTGAGTTGACTTTTCAAGTGAAATTGGAGGAAGTTTCCAACATGCTCATCTCTACTTATAGCCTGTGTATGGAGTGTGTGTGTGGCAAGAAAAGCTCCACTGGTGGCATCGGATAGCTCGTCCTCTGGCAGCACAGACAGTGACGAGGATGAAAGCAAGACAGAGTCCTCTTCCACTGAAACGGTTACCAAGGAGACCATCACCACAGGTGCTGGCAAGGAGACCATTCGGCTCACCGTTGATGCCAAAAATGAGAGAGCAGTTTTCACCAGGTACTGTCCACTTGCTTGATGGAACTTCAACAGCTGTCTTTTGTTGGGTACTCTGAAGTGCCCCCTTCTGTGCTCTATGCTTTTATTGTCCTTCATTTATTGTCTCTCAAATGCTTACATAGAGGCATTCCTCCTTGACCTTCCAAATGTGTCCTGTGCACTTTTACTCTCCATACATATGTTTTTCTTCTAATGTGACCCGCTCCTCTGTGTTCCCAACTTTCTCATCTCCGCTTTACTTCAGAGTATTCAGACCAGCATTTAGACGGTATGTTGTGCTTGAGGTCCCTTGCTTGTTGCCTTTAACGGGACGTTTGTAGCAGTCCCTTTTGCCACAAATTAGGACAAGACTAATTCATCAAGAATGCACTAACAGGCAACTGTGACTGAGCTAGGCCTTAAAAGTAACGGTTTCCTTGTACCAAATTTATTCCATATTCTCAATTTGAAATTGCAAACATTAGTCTCAAAAAAACATTTAGTTAGCATTTTATAAGTGGATTTGTGGCCTGTTTAAACAGTTTACTGTTTATCATACTGTAAAGCTGTGCTCCCAATTAATCCGCAGCTGGTGTATACAGTACAGCCCAAGTACATTCAAATAAGTATTAAGATTTTTTGGGAAGTTTTTTCTATGTTGTATAGAGTTTCAGCAATACATCAATTTGTCAAAGCAAAACTATCAGGTTTTGACTTTCATGTAACAGAGATGATCAAAACAAATAACAAGGATGTAGAGCAGAATTAGGTAGCAGAGTGCCATCAAATGTATTTTCTGGAGTGTTTCAACGGTAGTCTCTTCAACCCCTGGCTGAATGTGAGATTGCATGTTATGGCAGATTTTTTTTTTAACAACTGAACATAAACATTCTAACAGATCAATATATTTGCAAACAAATTACTAACCGAGTTCACTGACAAGCATGCTGCCAAAGATGAAGTGACCCTGTTAAGTTGGTTCATGCCCAATTTACTTTCATTTTGCTCAGTCACATAAAACTCTAGCTTTGGTTTCAGCAATGGATAGATGGTTTTACTGTAAGACTAACTATAATGTAGAAAAGTATGGGCTGAGCCAAAAGCACATAATATTTGAAAATGTAACTGGAGCTGCCATTCGTTGTTTGGCATGTCTTCAAGTTGGTCAAATCTCTTTGTATTTTTCAGTGCGGATCGAGTTCCAGAGGAACACGGTGAAAAGGGAAAAAAAGACAAAGACTTTCCCAGCCCTCCCACAACCAGTCAAGCGAACAAGTCAGTTCCTGTCAACCAGTAAGTGTGTTCTTGTGTTTGCATAACATTATCTAAATCCTCAATAATGAATGGCAAAAAATTAAGTCATCGACACACAAGCACACATTTGCTGTGAATCTCCCATGTGACTCAATTGGTGGTAATGACATTTGCTTTCAGACATATTCTCATACACATACACTCGCGCACCTGGGAAAAGCAACCAGGAGGGAGGATGCGACCCAAATACTGTTCTGATACCAGACCCAAAGCTCCCTGTTCACATCATTTTTACAATTCGATATCTTTGTTTTACATTGGTTTCTAGCGCCTCTTCAGCAGTTATTTCTATATTTGAGTTCAGTCACATGATGAAGTGGTCAACAAACACATTCTATCTCTGTACTCTCCCGAGAAAGCGCCGCTGTGCCAACAGCTCTGATTGGTGATAACACCGCCTTTGCTCTGAAAATGATTGGTTAGAGAAAAATAAATTCAGAGTAGTGAGCCCATAAAGTGGTGAGTAGTCCGTCCGAGTATTTACAAATACAAATTTTCACATAGTAGCTCGTCTGGTCGAAAGCTGCTGGCATGAATTTTGAGTGGAAACCAAGCTTAATTGTCAGGTTTGTAATGTATTTTCAAAAGGGTGTCAAAGTGAAAGCTACACTGCAAAACTTGAGTGACCTTTGATAGATTTTTTTCTTTGCTCTATGTAAGAAACCATGGACTTCCTATTTGGTAGCCCATATGGTTAAGAAATTTGACTGAAACAATAATGCCATTCCTCATTAATATACCATAAGAAGAAATTCAATCCTCACCTCCAATAAAATAATCATGGTAGGAGACAACTGTTAACTTTTCTCTCCTGGCTTGTGCAGAGATGTTCTAATCTCATTTGAAAGTGCTCGTGGTAAATATATTCCCCTCACACACTTTCACATGTTGGCTTAAACACTTGCTCACCCAAACATGTTCCCCGCTGTCAGCTGCTGCCACAGTTCGAAACGGAAAACAATGAGGGGCAGATTTACAAGCATTTAAGAGGGCGGTGCAAGCAGCTGCTCGGTCAGTCTGCAGTGAGCAAACTCTGCGCCTGTTCTTTTTACATTTTAACCAGCATGTCTCAGCCCCTCTAACCGTTGCTACTCCTACGACTGAACAAATACGTGTGTTCTGGGTGCAGTTGCATGAATGAAATACTTGTCGAGCGTAAATACCATTTTAATGTAACAGAATATTAAAAAATAAATTGAAAAAAAAATATCCTCAAAATCTTTGACAAGATTTTATTGTCACTTTACAGAGAAAAGCAGCCCTCTTCCAATGGCCCGGCCTAATGACACAGCGCAGGCATCCAGACACATCTTCATCCCCTGGTCATTCAACACAACTCTTTTGCTTCGTGTTAGCAGTCCTATTCTGCCTTTTCTGTGTCTGCCGACAAAAGTGAATGGGACATCCTCCAAGTTGAGGTGAAATGACCCTTAACATTGTGTGTTAGATGCCACAAAGGTACAAAAAAGTACAATTGATGTCTTTCTTATTACTCCATGACATTCATTCGACTGAACCGCTTCATAGATCCTTTCAAAGCCAAATTATGTTATATGCTGTATATTTTTACATTTGAGAAGAGAAAAAAACTAAACATATTGAGAATTGAAATGGAGTGTTGATTTCTTTGGGGCGCTTCAATCATAAAACATTTTGAAAGTTTGAAGAGTTTGAAATTTGGCCTGGGGAGATTTCAGTATTACAATTTCAGATTGCACATTCCCAGTGAACAATTTCTATCAGAGCGTTTGACTGTTTACACTTAAGTATAGAAATCTATACTCTAAGCCAGGATCAAATTTGCCAAGATGCTTGTAAAGCTAAATGCCATTTTGAATCCAGGATGTGTTCCTGCCACACACACACAATTTATAAGTGAAAATGTGTGGGTGGTAAAATAAAGCAAAATTATTATTTTTTTCTTTAATCATTCTACCATATCTGGATGATTTCACTTCATGTATAGTTTGTGTAAGTTTATTATGTGTAAGATTGGCACTTTAATTTTTTGATTTGATATTTAAGCTTTGGGAGCATCACTTCCCCTCTGACAGATTCACTTTTTAAAAAAAATCTATGTTTGGTGCATCTATGTGTATGTGTGTGTGTGTGCGCATGCGTGCACGTTTGAGCTCTGTCTGGGATACAGAGTGAATTCTCAGGTCAAAGGAGGGGTATGCGGATAAAAAGAGAGCACACCTGTGTAACACACCACCAGACACACAGTCCCATGCACTCACAGATATACCACCATATCTATAACCACATGCAAAAGAATTCCCCCCAAAACAGTGATGTGCACATACCTATCCATATCATCCTCAGAGCTGTTTAACTGTAATCTTGTGACATTTGAACCTGTATTAGGTTGTGGCTAATCTTGGTACATGTAAACGTAATATAAATGTAAACATTATATATAAACATTATATCTATTTTTGGAACATTTCCAATTATGGGAAGATAGTTGTTTTGCAGTTTGCAAAGTGTCGTACTGTTGAAATGAGGCAATAATTCTGTCTGTGTTTCAGTTTATATCCCAGCATCAGTTCCTGTTCATCTTCCACTACTACATGGAGGTTTGGAGTGAGTGAGTGTGTGCTTGTGTGTGTGCGTGTGTGTGTGTGTGTGTGTGTGTGTGTGTGTGTGTGTGTGTGTGCGGGTGTTTGTGTGTGTGTGCGGATGTGTGTTTGTGCTCTGCAGGATGTCTTCCGTATCATTTTTTTCAAGCATTACCCTGGTTAATCACAGCTTAGTTTATATTTTAGAAGTTTGGATCCTCATGTTAATGACTTATAGGTATAAACTTTAGAATGCCCATCCAGGTGAGCAGCCCAGTAGTGTGATAGGGGGGATTGTGGGGGTCCTAAGAAATCCCCCAGATTTGTTTAAGCGACCACAAAGAAAAAAAATGTCCAAGGGGTGTGTTCAGATTTTGGACTGATTGCTGGATGATTTCCATTTCTTTTACTCTCTGATGCGATTGTAGCAATTTACTTTTTCCGATTCACGTATTACTCTGTTGTGATCGTGACAAACTAAGAACCCCCCAAAAATGCATTTTTCCATAGGGTTTTGGAAATTGTTCAGTTTTTTTCTGCAGTTATTTCTCACTTGAGTTAAGGCCTTAGGACAGAGTAGAACTGACATCAAAACTATTAAACATTAAGTCAAAAGACATGACCTAGTAAGATTTTGACCAGACAAAGACCCATGTCCCGATGTAAACTGTAAAATTATTTATGGTCATCAGTATGAACAACATCCATCTTCCAGTACCCCATTTAGATGATATTTGATGTCTATCAATGTATTGCTCAGCTCGGTCTTTCCCCCAAATCTCAGGTTCTCCTTTTGCTTCTCTGATTTAATTAAGTTTATAGCAAGTGCATGCAATTTATCAAATAATCATAATTGATCTGAATCTAAACGCACACCTTTCTCATCATGTAATCATTGTACTTCCAAGATGATGGCGTGAATAAATAAGTGATTTACTCTTGGAAGAATCAAAAGACACATTTTAATTTAACATAAACACAGAGGAAAAGTTTTTCTGAGCTGCTGGGAAGCCTGTGCCGGAATTGATTCATACATTGCCGCCTGCGCCAGACCCTCATGCTTTACGTCCTCCTTATCTCTCTTTCTCAGGGCAGGAGTTAATTTCAAGTTCATACACACCTGTGCTATAATTTCCACAGACATTTGTATTTACTTTAAAGCTCTTCTGATGTACACCTTGTGGTGCCATGCACCACCAGTATTCCTCAGTCAAAGCGATGGGAATGTGCGATTTGAGTGTGTGATTCATGTAGATAGATTATGTTTTTCTACAATGCTTTCTGCCAAAGGGTGTCTTCCCAACATGTACAACTGGCTTGCGTAACTGTGAAATAGCCTCCTTTTATTGACTCTCATGAATCAGTTCATCTAAAGCAATTTTGGTTTGATCCCTCCCTGATGTTGTTAAAATATGATATAATAGTTATTAGCACTAGAAAAGGGATTCCACAAGTGACTTTGAGAGCCTTATCAGAGCCTTTTTTTTTTTTTCTTTAATCTGTTCCACTCAGATGTTTGAAGTGGAAGTGCACAAAAAAGGAAGCATTGGATTAAGTCAGGGTTTGAGGAGATAACGGCTGTTTTGAGATTGTTTTTACAGGGGTCAGGATGTCTTGCCCTCTTTGTGTGTGTGTGTGTGTGTGTGTGTGTGTGTGTGTGTGTGTGTGTGTGTGTGTGTGTGTGTGCGTGGTGCGCGTGTGTGCGAGTGTGGTGTGTGGTTAGTGGTGGGGGGGGGG